>JAULJZ010167370.1:0-25172 GCA_032270985.1 Heliamphora pulchella
TATAATTTAAAATATAAAAATTTGAAAGTAATCACAGTTTTATAACTAAAATAATTGGAATAGTGACATGTATCTTATTGACACTCATTATGCTTTTCAATAGTTTTATTTTATTTATATATTTTATGATCAAAACTATTTATTTTGTACTATTTATTAAGTAGATCATTAGTGTAAAAAATTTATATTAATTAGATATAGGTAGTTTATGAATAGATCACATTTGTTAAAAAACAAATGAATGATAAATATAATCTTATAAAAAACAATGATAAATAAATATAATCAGATCATATAGTTACAACTATTTAATTAATTTAATTTTTTATGTGAATAATGAAATTAATAAATAATATAAAATAAACAATTCAATTTATAAAAACATGTTAAAAAAACAAATAAATGGTTCATGTTTCAACCCACCTTATTTTATAATTTTTCACATCAATTGGGATGCTTTCGGTCATTTCATTCGGTAGTTTGTTTTGGGACTAATAGTATTTTTGTAAAACATATATTCTCTAATTTCATTCGAGTTATCATATTCTTGTTCTCCGAATCTTTCTACATGTTTTGCGATTAATAATTTCTCAAAATAGGTTTTCGATCTTTCTATAATCTCTTCATCCTTCACTAATCCTTTAAATACTCATTTTTTATGCATTTAACTTGAATAAGATCTCTTATTCTCGTTTATCTCCACTTAGCAAGTTTATGGATGTTTTATTCTCTCTTTTCACTATCTAATCTAGTAAAAAGTCATCATAAACTTTTAATTTAGCATATCTAATGATTCTCTTAACGTCTTTACAAGCTTGTTTATAACTCTTGAAATTACCCTCATTTCTCTCCTTTTGCCACCTTTTAAAACATTCATTCTTTTCTTTTACTATAACTTGGATCTCGTCATTCCACCACCAAGTTTCCTTAGTTATAAGGCATTTCCTCTTCAACTCTCTGAGAACTTCTTTCACTATCCTTTTAATATATCCCGCCATCGTACTCCACATAGTATTAGTATCTTCTTCCAAATCCTGTTTTACTTTTTCTACATATTTTGTCCTTAAAAATTCCTACTTTTTCACATTTAAGATTCTACCATCTATTTCATGGGATTCTAATATCTCTTATCGTTTTATATAGTCCCTTAATGTGAATATCTAGTGCCATGGTCTATGTTGTGATTTTAAGCTCTCTTTAAGGATACCTTACACTCCTTGCATATTATACGGTCTATGTTTCTAATAAAGAAATAATCTATTTGACTTTTATGAGACTCACTCTTAAAGGTTATTAAGTATTCTTATCTCTTTTTAAAGAAAGTGTTGGTTAATATAAGATCAAATATTACCGTAAAATCTAAGAATCTCCTCTCCGACTTTATTTCGATCACCAAAATCAAATGCTCTATGAACCTTCTCATATCATTGCCTCTTGTTTCCTACATGCGCATTGAAATCTCCACCTACTATTGTTTTCTCTCCTATTGGTATTTCTTGGACCATTTCAGCCATTTGATCATAAAATTTTCCTTTAGTATGGTCATCCAATCCTGCCTGAGGTGCGTAAGCACTAATCACATTAATTATAATTTCTCCAATCACAAGTTTAATTAAAATTATTCTATCTCCATTTCGTGTGACTGTTATTATATTATCTTGATGGTCTTTAACTACTATTATTCATACACCACTTCTATGTCTCTCTTTTCCATTATAATAGATTTTATACTATGTATTATCTATATCTTTTGATTTCTCCCTTACCCGTTTAGTCTCTTGTAAGCACGTTATATTAACTTTCTTTCTAATCATAGTATCAACTAATTCTATTATTTTAAAATATTTAAATCTCGGCCTGTTCGTACCGAATTAGATGATCCGTAACAAAAATACACTGAGCTGATACGGCTACACCCCAGTATGTCGGTGAGTTCGATTTTCACAAAGAAACCAACCGATTCACGATCCGTACCGTTGTGTATCGATTATTTAACTGGTTCATATTTGACTCAATCCGATTCAGCAAAAAATCTCACGGTTTGGTTGATAATACCATAGCCTCTTTTTTTACACCCCTTTGCCTCTGATCTTAATCTGCATTTCTGCATTATTTGCTTCCAAAGCTCCATGGGACTTCATATATATCAGATATGTGAAACAAATAGATTGCTTCAGGCGACGACGGAACAGGAAAGCGAGATGGTGGAAGGTGTAGATCTCGCGTAGGCCTGCTTGCTTTGGGCCAGTGGTGGGACAGATCTGGTTGCATTCTTCGTCTCTTCACATTATGGGATTGTGAGAGACAGAGACTTGGTCTCACCAGGGTTATACTTTGAGGCTTCACTTGTTTAACATAAATTTATGTTGTTTATATGTTTTTTTTATATGGGTTAGAGATTTAAATGTGCATTTATAATTTTTTGAACGGGTGCAACTAGGATTGTGAGAATTGCATTAAGGTAGTAATTAGTTTTTTTTTCTTTATTATTCTTTACATGGGTTGAACTTGGACCGTGAAATTTGGGATTTGGATTATAATAGTAGATTAGTGTGTTTTTTTTTTTTTAATTCTGACCATGACTCATGAGTGTAATACTTAAGATCTAGAAAATTCATAAATTAATATCCATTGTAATGATTAATTTTTAGCTATGCATTATTGACCTAAAATTTACACAGACAAAAAATATCACTAATTATTAATTTTAAAAAATCATTATTATTTTTATCTTAGTTTGATTTTTTTTATGAAAACAAAATATATGGAAAAAATTACAATGTGCAACATCCGAAGTAGATTAGTTAAATTTAAAACAAAAAATTATTTTCACTTTAAAACAAAAATCTATTTTGCATCAAAGAGATGATGTGATATTTTAGCTTGTTCATATTTAAAATATAGTTTTAATACTACACAACAAAATACTATTGGTTATTACGATCTTCTAAGATTTACCATTGTATTTTTTTAAATAAATAAATTATTATTTTTATTATTATGCATTAAATTATGTTCAATTGTTTTAGTTAAATTGTAGAATAGTGATTTAAGGTTGAAATGAGAGAAGAAATAAAGAACAAAAGAAAGACTAATTGAGAATTAGAGTGAGAATAAAGAGACTTAATTAAAACCACTACACCCCACAACATATATATATATATATATATATATATATATATATGAATCACACATAGAAAATTACAAAACTACCCAAAAAAATAAACTAAATAAACTCTAACACTCTCCCTCAAGATGGAGCATATAGATCAAACATGCTCAACTTGGAGAGAAATCGCTGAAATGAAGCACAAACTAACAGTTTGGTGAGGACATCAGCCAACTGATTCTCAAAGCGAACAAAGGGAGTTGCAATTTGCTTCATCATCAATAAGTCTCGAATAAAATGACAGTCAATCTCAATATACATAGTACGCTCACAGAACACAGGATTACTAGCAATAAATATGGGTGCTTGATTATCACAAAACATCTCCATAAGACTAAAAGATGTAATGCTGAAATATTGAAGAAGAGAGCGAGACCCACAACATTTCAGAGACAGTATGAACCATAGCACGATACTTGGCTTCAGCACTTAAACAGGTAATAATAATCTGTTTCTTACTACGCCAAGTGACAAAATTATCACCAACAAATATATAACAACCAGAGGTGGACCGTCTATCAAGACAACTACCAACCCAATCAGTATCACTAAAACCAATGACAGACAAATGATCCGAGGGACGATATAACAATTCACGACCTGGGGCACGTTTCAAGTATCGAAGAATACGACAAATAGCATCAAAGTGCAACTGACGAGGAGCATGCATAAACTAACTAACAACACCAACATAGGTGATATCAGGACGAGTAACCATGAGATAGATTAACTTCCAAACAAGCCGCCGATAACGACCAATATCTAAAAAAGGTTCTCCTTGGTCATCATCGAGCTTAACAGTAGAATCCATAGGTGTATCAATCAGACGAACACCAAGCAATCCAGTCTCAGAGAGAAGATTAAGGGTATACTTACGTTGGGATAAAGAGATCCCTCGAGAAGAGCAGGCAACCTCAATCTCAAGAAAATACCAAAGAATGCCCAAGTTCTTGGTATGAAAATTGTGAGCCAAATGTCGTTTTAAGGTAGCTATACCAGTAGAATCATCACCAGAAATAATGATATCGTCCACATAAACAATTAGCACAATAGTACCAATAGAAGAATGATGAATAAAGATCGAATGATCAAATGTGGAACGTCAAAAACCATAAGCAATGACAACAGAACTGAAGCGACCAAACCATGCACGAAGTGATTGTTTCAGACCATATAGAGCCTTACGCAAGTGACGAACAAGGTGGTCACTGCCAAGTACAACATAGCCAGGGGGCTCATCCATATAGACCTCCTCATGAAGATCACCGTGAAGAAAAGTATTTTTAATGTCAAGCTAATATAATGGCCAAAAATGGCTAACAACAACGGATAGAAGGATCCTAACAAATTTAAAATAAGTCACAGGAGAGAAGGTTTCCAAGTAGTCAACACTGTAAGTCTGAGTATAGCCCTTAGCAACCAAACGCGCCTTAAGACCCTCAACAAAACCATCCAGAAGATACTTGACCGTATAGACCCAACGACACCCCACCAAATGCTTTTTAGGCGGGAGAGTGGTAAGCTCCCAAGTGTGATTCTTATAAAAAGCATCCATTTCCTCATTCATAGCACGTTTTTAGCCAGATAGAGACATAGCATGCTTGTAAGAAGTAGGAATCAAAAGGGACGACAACATAGAAGTAAAAGCATGAAGAGAAGATGATAAACGATCATAAGACACAAAGTGTGCAATAAGATGTTGAGTGTATGTGCGTTTACCTCAACGCAAAATAATCGATAAGTCATCATAACTAGAAGGAGCAGAAGAGAGAGGAACCTCTATCGGAGAAGATGAAGTGTTCGGACCATACGAGACAATGAGCCTATCTTGAGATTGCTGATAAACCTGCAAAGGTAGGTGAGAAGGGAAAGAGGGTGACATAGGAAGGGAAAGAGTTGGAGAAGAGAAAGACTCCCCGTCACGACAGCAGATGAGATCAGAACAAAGGTGATTACCTAAGGAAAACAAAAATGAGTGGACTCAAAGAAGGTCACATCAGCACTCACATAGTATCGGCAAGACTCCGGATGATAACATCGATATTCCTTTTGAGTACGAGAGTAGCCGAGAAAGACACTTACGGGTCCGAGGGGAAAATTTATCAGTACCGGGATCAAGAATATACACAAAGACAGTACAACCAAAAACACGAGTGAGGGGAAAAGGTAGAGAGGTCGGATATAACAAAGAAAAAGGGGACTAACGATTGATGACAACGGAAGACATGCAATTAATGAGATAACAAGCAGTGAGAACAGCATCACTCCAAAAGTGTCTCAATACTTGGGATGAAACAATAAGGTACGAGCAACATCTAACAGATGACAGTGCTTGCGTTTAGCACAAGTCGTCTGATGAATAATATCGCGATCGACACAAAAAGAAGCAACAGTAGACTACATATATTCTAACGCATTATCAGATCGAATAACTTTAATGCGCTTCCCAAATTGAATAAAAATTTCATAATAAAATATAGAGAGAGCATGAGGCAATTCAGACCGGTGTTTCAACAAAAAGGGTCAAGTCATACGAGAGTAGTCATCAACAAAGATAACAAAATAAGAATATCCACTAGTACTTGGAGTTCAAAAAGGACCCCAAATGTCTGTATGGACAACATCAAAAGACTCGAACTAACAATGATGCTACGATCGAAAAAAGAACTACAGTGATACTTAACTAATTAACACACTTCACATTCAAAACTAAACACAGGAGGTAAGTTGGGAATGGCTAACTTAAGCTTAGCCACCGAAGGATGGCCTAAGCGAAAGTACCACAGAAAAGGTGAAATTGTAGCATTTAAGGCTGATGAAGTATAGAAAGGATAACCAGAATCAACGTCAAGATAGTAGAGCCCATTTTTCTCATGCTCTGAAGCAATCATCTTCTTGGTCTTGAGGCCCTGAAATACATAAGAAGTAAGAGAAAATGTTACAGAGCAACGTAGAGAATTAGTGAATTGACTAACCGACAGCAAGTCAAAGGGAAAATCAAGAATATAAAAACTAGAAAGTAAGGCCAAAGAATAAGAGGGATGAAAGACACCTTGCCCATGAACAGGTCGAGATAAGCCATCAGCTAAGGCTATATGATGCTTAATAGGAGTCAAATGAGAAAAAAGAAACGGATTACCAAACATATGCGCCTGAATCGATGATCCAAGAGGGAGAGGTAAGTGCTACACATGCAATATTACCTGAATTAGCTAAAATAGTAGTAAAAGAGGGAGGCAGAACATCATGCAAGGTCTGAACAAGCTTGTTAAGCTAAATGTGAAGAGCATCATGAGAACCTGAAGAAGTCTTTACTTCATCCATATTAAATCCAGGAAGAGAAAAGGAGGCCAAATCCAAACACACCAAATAAATCTAAAACCAGATCTGATCAAAATATCGAAATAAAGCCAAATCGAACCGCAAAAGAAGAAACCCAAGAGAGTGGCTGTCGAAAAACCAATAGAGAGCACAATTGAACTTCACAAGAGCTAAATCAAACCAAACAAATGAGATCTATATCATAAACAAGCAGCCAAAGAACAAAAAATGAGGTACTAACTTATGATGGTTCAAAAAAAGGAACCCAAACACCAAGATTCACCAAATTAACCACAAATCAGTCCTACACGGGAAGAATCGGCACCTATAGGATGCGTATTAACAACCGAAAACAAATCGCGAAGTCTTAATTGACAAATCACGAACTAGGATTTTAGTGTTCTAACCCTAAAATCCACTTAAAGGCTCAAATCGACTTCAAAACAACCAATCAACACCAAATCAAGTACAAAAAATTTCATGTATGGTCGCAGACCCAAACAGAGAAGAACCAAAATCACAGACCCAAACCACAGGTAAAGGTCTCCAGATCACGAACCAAAGCCAACAGCATGAACCATGAATCAAGTCGAAATCAACAACCAGATCAATTGCAAACCAAAATCGTGGCCAAACTCATCGCACGAACCAGATCGCGACCAGAAAGAGTGTCGATTGAGAAAAAAATGATGAGAATCGACCAAAAGAGAAAAACATCACCAACTCGAGCACCAATCTAGGCAAAACAAGTACTGTCAACACCTAAGGTTTTCGTATAGTGGTCACACGAACCAGAAATCTAGAACCAAGGTCGCGCGAACCAAGAAGCGTAACCAAAGGGGTCGCCGACTTAGGAGGGTGACAAAACGAGAACCGATCAGGATGAATACCACCAAATCAAGCACAAATCAAACCAAACATGGTGTTTCGGCACTGATGGAGTCGAAAAAGTCGAGGATTTGAGGCTAGGGTTTCGAAAAAAATCGACTTCAGATCTGAGATTCAAGGATTCGCGACTTCAGATCAAAGCTAGGGTTTCGAAAAGGTAGATGAATCCCACCATGTAGTCACTGACCATCAGTGTCCATACAGCTGCCGGCGTCACGCTAATGTCATCGTACAGAAGATGACGTCAGCACACCGTTTCTGCCTCACTGTGCATTTCAAAATAATAAAAACAATTATAGAGTTGGATCGAAACTCTGATACCAAGTTAAATTGTAGAATAGTGATTTAGCATTGAAATGAGAGAAGAAATAAAGAACGAAAGAGAGAATAATTGAGAATTAGGGTGAGAATGAAAATACTTAACTAAAGCCACTACACTTTATAAACATATATATATATATATATATATGAGTCACACATAGAGAATTAAAAAACTACCCAAAGAAATAAACTAAATAAACTCTAACAGTTTTATACAGTTATCAATTAAAAGTGCTCTCTACTAATGGTACATAGTAGTGAACTTGGTGATACCCACACACCTAGTGAAGATATTGGATGGAAACTTGAAATTCCTATTGAGAACACTCAGCACAAAGTGAGATGTAACTTTTGTAAGAAAAGATAAATTGGGGCATAACTAGATTGAAGCAGCGCTTAGCACATTTAAAATGACAAGTGACGGCATGTCCTAATGTCAGTGGTGAAGTATAGACATTAATATGCAACATTTTCCAAGTTTCAAAGACAAAAAGACTTGAAAAAAAAAAAACAAAGGGAGAAAATAATCGAGAAAATTATAGCCATTCAACGAGACCAAGAAGATGAGTATGAAAGATTTCATGTGGATAGTGAGGATTCAAATCCAAAATTTACAATGGCACAACAAGAAAGTTTGAGAATGCAAAGAAAACAAGAAGAGAGACAAATATTAAAGAACACAATAACAGAGCAACCAACCCTCTTCAACATCTCTCATAATGTGTTCTACGCTATTGAGATCACTATCATATAGGAGGAAGCAATGGGACGGGTGTTAGTAGAGATGCTGGTGGTCGTAGGGATGCTGGTGGTCGTAGGGATGGTGGTAGTGAGTTTGTACCTCCTCCTAGATTTTTCGGCGTTGTAGTAGTGTTTGTAAGAGTGGTGTAGATATGAGTAGAAAATGGATTGATCTGAATTTACCCGAATCTCAATTAGCTAACATAAATGTTGATACTCATCAGAGCAAAGGTAAAAGGCAAACTAAACTTTCTACTAAATTTATGAATGCGGCAAAAAAAAACAAAAAAACAAACAAACAAACATAGGAAGGGCTATTAGTCATTTTATACTTTACACTCAATTACCTACAAATGTTGCTAATTCTCCATAGATGTAACCAATGTTGGACGTTGTAAGGAAAGTTGGAAAAGTAACAAAGCTTCCAAGTTTGTATGAGGTGAGCATTCTACTTGAGCTTAAATAATTTTGTTTTATTTATGAAATACGTATGATTTATGAATAAATAATATATGTTTTTTTTCTCTGAAATTTATTTGCCACAAGAATGAGTATTTAAAAAATGTACAGAATCTCACAACCATAATTAGGAAGAAAGAAGTGTGACTATTATGTACTATGGATGGTCAGGACCTACAAAAAAACATATCATTAATTTTCTTGTATATAGTAATTGACGACCATTTTTTTCACAAATCCATTAATGCTACAAATGTATCAAACAGAACAACTAATTAGTATTTTGATCTTATGGATAAAGTAGTCGACGAAATTGGGTAGCAATATGCTATTCAAGTTGTAACTGATAATAAACCTACAATGAAAGCTACTACCAAGAAACTTATACAAAAAAGGGCTCACTTATTTTGGACTACTTGTATTGTGCATTGCATTATTGAATGTTTGAGGACATTGGAAGGAAAAAAAATGTTGAAATTACACGTTTTGCATTACACGTGGAAATTATGATTGGATTTGTAGATTATATGAAAAAATTCACAAAAGGTTGAGAATTCTTACGTCTTAGCATTACACGTTTTGCTACAAATGTTATTAGTTTATAAAGCATTGTAAGGTACAAAACTACTTTGAGGGAGATGTTCAACTCAACTGAGTGGCGGAATTCTAGATGGGCTAAAAAAGATGAAGCAAAAGAAGTGAGAAAAAACATAGAAAGCAAATATTTTTAGGCAAAGGCTGCAGATATATTGAAAGTACAAGAACCACTTATGAAAGTACTTTAATAAGTTAAAAATTATTTTTTAAAAATTATTTTTTTTACTTTTCACTTAGCAATAAGTTAAAAAAATCTATACAAGTATGCTTACAGTATTTTTCTTTTACCTTCTATTTTAAATCAACAAACACAAATTTTAGTTCTATTGCCTGAAGCAATAACTATAACAAACATTTAAAATTGCTGCTCAAAGTCATAATCTCATCTTTTAGTTATAAACTATAAATTCCTAACTTTAGCTATACTAAACACCCTCATCATCTTCTCGAATTTTTTTCTCTTGAATAATTGCTAATCTCGCGACAGCCGAACTGGTTTTAATGGTACTCAAAAATTGTTCCCCATCACCTATACATTAAAAGAAGAAAAAACAAAAAGCAAATCATTGATATGATAACTCAAAGGCTCAATGGAAACAATAACTCAAGTGAAGCTCAACTTGGATGGTAATAACAGACCGTTTGGCAACAAAGAGAGAAAAGGGAAAAAAAAGATTTCTTGATTAATAAAAGAAAAACAAAAAAGAAGATAAAGGATTGTGCTCTTTCCATCTTGTTTGGATAAACAAGAGAGAGAAGATTATTATTTTTTTCCAATATTGTTTAATTGGTTTATACAGGAGAAAAGAAAAGAAAGCGTAACATAATTTTACTAAACTAAAATTATTTTAAAGTAAGAATACTTAATGCATTTATTTTTAGAGAACTAATATTAGCATTACAAAACAAGAGCATTTAAGTGGTTTTTTCTCTCCAAATCTCTCCATTTTTAGATAGATTCAAAAAAAGTAATTTTAAGAAATAGGCAGATCTCCTCCATTTCTTTTTATTTATTTTTATTTCTCTTCTCATTAGTTATCCAAACAAGTGATTAGAGTATAATCATTTTTTTTATTTTCTTTTCAAATAATTCCATCCAAACGAGCTGTAAAGGAACATTGCCTGCACACACGCATAATTTAAAGGGTGAATTACACCTAGACCCCCTGTATTCTTATCATATATCACTATCTACCCCCTTATTCTTAAAAATCACACTGCACTCCCTTGTTTCCAGCCGGTAGAAAATCCGACGTCGATGGCTTCTATGATCTTCCCTACTTTGAATGGTTCCAATTTAGCGAAGTAAAACAAATCTTTCTCCCTCGTCTGAATTTAGTTTGGTTTCAAGGAGTCGCCCTTTCCTCCTTCACAATCAATACACCATCATCTGTTGCCCAGCCCCACAGCCTTCTTCTCCACTAAGTGTCCTAGCACCCATCGCCCCCTTTTCCCCTCTTCTCCTTCTCTGTCTCTCTGTCACTTTACCCTCCTATCTTGTGAACTCCAAGAACTCCACATATCGATCTAAACTTTCAAATTAGGGATCCAAAAATGGTATATTGATGAATAAAAACAATACTCATACATATACTCTACAAAGATAACAGAGAGATGTTTGTGCGATGAGTGAATTTAGAATCACCCCAATGGAATTTGAGAAATTGAGCTCATAATGAAGCTCAAATCAAAGAAAAGGGAGAGAGATACTGTTGATGGATCTCCGAATCGATTATTGCCCACTTGAACGAGCCTCCAAGTTCTTTGTGTCTCGGATTCTAACCCTAATCCGTCTTCTCCAGCGACATTTAGGCAATAACTCCATAAACCCTAACTCCCTCTTCTCTCTAAGCAATCTTCTCTGTAGTCCCACTTTGTGTGCACAAGAAACAGGGGTAAAAAGCTTCCGATTTCTCTGTTATAAGTTTCAAACTTTCCGATTTTTATAGAGGAATTGGCTGGGTGGGTTTACAAAGAGGAGGAGGTTTTGGGGAGTGAGGGATTTGGGTGGGTTTGTAGAGGATTTGGGTTGGTTTGCATTTGAATTCCTTGCGGTTTTCTTAGATTGGTTGAAGATCAAACTAGATTCGTTAATTTCTAGGTTTGGAATTGATTCTCCAAGTTCGGATTTAATTCTTCGTTAATCAGAACTGGGTTTGGATTTGAATCAGCAATGGTTATAAGACTCCAATGTCGGCAAAGCCAAAGGGGTTAGAATAAGGGCTCTGTACTTGAGTTTGGATAAAACACTAGAGTTTTTGGGGAAGAAGATGAGAAGTTTGGGGAAGAAAATGAGAAGTTTGGGCAAGAAAATGAGAAAGGTATTTTTGCAGGGGTACAATGTGATTTTTAAGAATAAAGAGATAAACGGTGATATATGATAAGAATACAGCAGTGTAAGTGTAATTTACCCTAATTTAAAATGTATGAAGCAAAGACGTACAGTGCTGCCAGATATTCCCAGCAAGATTCTCAGCCTTCTTTGTTGCCTCCGCCGCCTTCTTTCCCCATTTCCCTAGCACATCCTTCACCGAATCCATTTTACCTAATAACCAACAAACACAACTACATCAAATTTCCAGTCAATTATTTAGTTTTCTATTAAACCGCTAGAGCTAAACCAACACCAAATCAATCAGATCAGCCAACAGAATCACAAAGTTTAAGTTCACCGACACTTACTCTTCACCGAAGATGCCGGTAACGGCGAGGGAGCAACGTAAGGGTTGGACTCGAGCGGCATGGTGGTGGCTGACTGGCGGGCGATCGGACTGGGAGCTTCGGGCGACGAAGCCCTCGGATTGCTGGGCGGATGTTCGGCGGCAGGCTGTTGTGGAGGCGGAGGAGGTTGGGAGGAAATGGGGACGGTGGTCCAATCCTCGGCAGGGGGAGCGACGTCGTTGGGGTCGAGCTTCGGGTAGAGAGCGTGGTCGGAGGACTGAGAGTGGTGGCGGTGGTGGTGGTGATGGGAGTCTGTTAGTGGATTGTTTGGTTGGGTTCGATGCTCGACTAGGTTTTGCATCTGATTCATGGTGCTTGTTCTTGTTGGATCGAATATGAGAGAGAGAGAGAGAGGGAGAGAGAGAGAACGAAGAATCTAGGTTCTAGATAGAGAGAATGGTGGTACCTGGTGGTGGTGATGACTGGATGATACAATCGAGAACGTTCTTGCTGTCGATTGCTGTGCTGTGGGGGACTAGGGATAGAGGAGTTGTGAATCTCTTTTGAATTGAGATTTGAATTTAACAGTTCTGGTGGGGTAAGAAACGTATAGATTCCATTCGTTCGCTAGAGGATGAAATTGCACTTTTTGCATGGCCCGATTACTACCGTTGCTAATTCGAACGTTAAAATTACAATAAAAAACCCCTTAATAATAAAAATTCTAAAATTTGAAATTTGAGATATTTAAACATATCTCATGTTTTTTATTTCCAAATGATTGCGTACACCTTTTTTTGTTTACGACATTTATTATATGTGAAGGGGGATGAATTTAATTCGTTCCAACCCACTAAAAATCTAACAATACCAAGGCTAGAGCCCAAAAAAATACTCGAGATGGCCCAAGTTGTAGACAACGGCCCGCAAGTTGGGACAATGGCCCGCACATAGGGACAACGGATGCTCAAGCCGAGCACAGATCTGAGATCAATCCCTACTCTCAGAATGGATTAAGTGACCGAGCTCCAAGCTAAAAAAATGGGAGCACGGACTTGTAAGTGGCATCTAATTCGACGTGACGAGAATCGTACAACATTAAATGAAATTAAACCGATACAGTACAACATTTAATTAATGTGATTGGACTAGAAGATATCTGCCATCGAATGCAAAGTGGCTGAGGTCACGCAGTTATTGAAGGAAATCGGGTCAAAGTGAAGATATTTATGGTGATTTGACTGAACATGGTTCAGACCTCCCAACATCACCGTTTACAGGGCAAGTATGGTAGAGCCGTTTTGTAGAGAGGCATGTGAGAAGGAAAAATCATCATGATGTCCTAATAAAAAGGTGCACTCAACTCCATTATAAAAAAGGGGAGTTTCACAAGGGTAAAGGTATGGACATTCTAAAATTCATAGCAAAAACTCTATCAATTTATTTTCTCTCTGTCTTTTACCCATAAAAATAGTTTTAACTTGACCATTGGAGTGGCTTCCAGCAATTAGCTGCCGACCAATTCATGTTTGCTTCTTTTTGCAGTTCCTGGTGTTAGGCCCAAAACCAAGATCCTTAGACAATGTATATGATTTAAGTCCAAAAAAAAAATTTGGACGGACAAGTGTCGAAACAAGCTCTAGATTAAATTTTTTTAATATAGAACAATTGAAAACATAAATCTCGGTATAACTACCAAAGTTAGAATAGGATTATACCTTCAAAATATAGTTGGTTTGATTTCGTTTACTGCAACAATCTTTAGTTAACATGTCACCGCGAATTTTGACTAGCAGTCAATTCACCAATCATTTTGTTGTATTTTTCGAATAACAAGATCACGATTATAGTGTAGGCTACGTTCTTTGTTTTCTTCAAAACCCTTATTGACTACACTTGGGTTTTTAGATACGTAGAAACCCTAGTCTTGAAGCCAATTGACTGAATTATGAAACTAGGGTTTATAACTACACTTTTTATGGGCTACAGCAGTGACCTGTGAAGTAAATAAGACGTGAGTTCCTAATTTAACTATAGAATCCTACCTCAATCCAAAAATAATTTTATAAAAATATAAATTATAATTCATTCCACTGAAAAATTATAATGCACTCCCAGCCTTATTTTTAAAATTGAATTATTCGAACTCATGTTATTAAATGTTTATTTATTCTTTTTCACATTAAAAGTACAAATACCAACCGATTAATTTAAATTACTGACATTTTTATTTAATCGTGTGAAACCTGGACAGCTTTGTGGTTGTGTTCATGGATGATATCCTTATTTATTTACCCTTGAGAGAGATGCATGTGACACCCCATTCCCTAGGCATGTTAGGATATATGTAACTATAAATAAAGGACATATGCTAGCCGAACATTCATAGATATACAAGATAGTTACTACATCATTAACAGTTTAGAGATTTTTCAAAATACTTAATAAGTAAAGTCATCCAGAAAACTTAACAAAAGTTACAGCATGTCTGTGGAAAAACTGAACAAAAAGATCAAAAATAAATATTTTGCGTCTTTAAACTGCGTCATTGGGGGTCAACCTGCTCCTGCCACTCTCCCCCTTCTTCGTAGTTTTCTTCCTCAACGAGCACGTCTTCCTCAAACGGTTCTCCTCCTTAACCTGTGGCACGAATGCCATGAGCCGGAGACTAGAAGCAAATACCCTAAACTGTCTAACAAACTCACGACAAGATATTTTACAATACATATCGTACAACACATGCCTATAAACAAAGTCTCTAAACATGGATTTGAATAAACAAATTATAGGGATAAAACATTTATTTGATAAGGAAATCAATCTTCCAACATGAAATTGAAGCTTTGAAAGCATTAAACCCCATACCAGAACAATGAAACTACTATCAACCCAAGACTTCTCTCTCAAACAAACATACATTCTATATATGCATAATATATCACCTCAAGGCTTACAAAACTTGCTTCCAAGAATAAGCAATACATGTAACAGTACATGATCCTATAACAAAGTAGAAAACTACGAAAAGTCTTCTACCTCCTCAGGCTTCACTAGATCATCTTTCGTGATCACAGTCACCTGAAAAAGATTTTTAAAATCCCACAACGTGAGCCACAACCCAATGGAAACAGATTGTAAGGAGTAAAGCAAGATATGCAATCATGTAGTATAATGCAAAGAACCATGCATTTGTCTCGACTTCTTCAACCTCAAAACAGATTTCCATCCTCGAAAACCACGCATTTCATACAATGCAAATAACGTTCCACAGTTTAAGAAAACAATAGCAAAATGTTAATTTCCACTTGGTTCCCACAACCGACAATGATCCCTACGTACCGACTCTTTCGCACCCAGAATAAAGGTAACAACTATAGACTCTCATCCATTAGCCTAGGTCCGAGTCATGCAAAGACACGCTAGGTAATGACGAGGTCTATACGGAGTCACTACGATGCACGCCTCCCATTGGGACAACCACTCCATTTGCCAGGATTAACCCGAATGAACGAAGCACCTACTTGCACAAAATTTTTGGACTTTCACGGAGGAGCAATGGCGACCCAAATACACACGACTATTACGGCATATCTATAGAATCATTAAAAACAAACACGTAGCTTGACTACAAAAATATTTAAAACCATACATTAATCATGTACAAAATACCCAATGGCCTTCCACCACATCATCCAGTTAACCATGGAGACCAACCAACATTTAAAAAATGTTTCTACCATTTCTACAAAAATGTTTAAAAACCAGGGCTCAACCCAAAAGGTTCGCCCCAAACCTCCAAACTTAGGTTTTCATAGCTTTACATAAATCTCGCCGTTTTCAAATCACCTTTTTGAAAATCACAGACAACCACACATCCACTGACTTGTAATAAACCATAACATATGCAAAACATGCCTTTTGCCCAAACAAACATGTTTTAAACACAAAATTCAATATTTATAGCATTTTTAAAACGGTAAAAAATGCATATAATAGCATGTAGCACCCTTTAACAGCAAAATAGTTTAGGATCCTATCTTGGCGAGTTTGAACTCGAAGCTTTGAACTCCAAAGAAAAACGAATGTCGTCAAAATGAGATTTCATCCGGATGAACGTGAAGCCCTCGGCAAGGATAACAAGGATCCACTAGCTGATCGCCAAAAACTAAGCTTGGTGTAGACACCCCAATTTGACCCCGTCCAATCTTAGGTGAATCCGATGATGAAAACATGTGAATTAGTGCCTCGATACAATCCTCGGGAAGTGATTCAAGCTCGGTATTTGAACCCAAAACCTTGAAACCAATGAAATTTTAACGAACCATCGAAACTTGGTACCCAAGTAAGGTGACCGCCATAGAACTTTGTAAAAATCCTAGCCAAAAGTGGTGACCGCCACCTTTCATCATGGCGACTGCCAACTTCCATTGTGGCAACCGCTATAGAACTTTGTCGAACCTTTCAAAAACATGGCGATTGCCAACTTGCATCATGGCGACCGCCAACTCCAAATGGACTGACGTGTCCCAAAACGTGGCAACATCTCATTGGTTGAAAAATTCTATAAATACCATACCCCAGCGTACATTTTCAGTACAAATTTTCAGAGAGAGAGACTCTGCCGATATATCGAGTGATCCCGAGCTCCGACGCCGAGACCTTGCTGATCCTCCGACCAACGTTGAAGTCTTGAATCACCACCAGAGGATTGGCCCATCGGAGCACATTCCCAACATGAGGATTCCACAATTCAGGTACCTTGTTTAGATCCCCGGTCCTTCTAACCCTTTCTCTCTCTTTCGGGTGATCGGGTTACATTTAATTTCAATTCAAGTATTCCTTCTTATTTACATAGTTAATCTTGTTCTTATTTAATTACTTTCATTTAGTTTAATCTTTTAATCCGTTGCTTAATTTACACATTCACACTAAGCACATTGTCGTCTTCTTTAATATAGCATCAAATTAGTGCTAATATAATTAAACGATACGACAAAACAATATCGATATTGTTATAATTCAAAACACTTATATTAAAATAGTTATAATTATCAATACTATACTCATTTAATTCTAACATTTTATTTCTTCTTTTTTTCTTTTCTTTTATGCTAATTTAATGTTCTAACATTCATTTTCTTTTCTTTTCCTATAGTTAGTCTAATTTTCTTTCTAATAGTATTTTATTTTATTTTCTTTTTTTTTCTTCTAACACTAGTTTAATGCTCCATTTTATTTTATTTTCTTTCTAACTCTTGTTTTCTATATTTTTCCTTTCTTTCATGTTAATGTAGTTTCTTTTGCTAACATTTTATTTTCTTTTTCTTCTCTTTTATCATTAGGTTTAATTTCCCTTATAATGTCCTATTTTCTTTTTCTTTTAATTTTCTCTTTACTAACTTTAGTATTTCTTTTCTTTGATGTTAGTACCTATTTTTTTAAAACTCTATTTTCTTTCTTTTAAAACTTTATTTTCTTTTCATTACATTTTATCTCATCTTATCTTTCTTTCTCTTTATTAAACCCAAAAATCATAAAAAGTCATTTAAGCTAGCTTTCACCTTTAAATGTAATTTTCTTAAGATGAGAATAGCTAGGTGAACAGTTAAGTTTTCTTTTAGTAAATGAACATTTTCAAACCTTTTCATTATAACATGTTTTTCTTTCATAAACTTGTTTTTTATTTTTCTTTAAACCTTTAATTTCTCTTCTTCATGTAGCCCTTATTTTCTTATGCTAGTAAGTTTTCTTTTAATATAGAATTTTTATGCATCTTTATATTTAGTATTAAATGTTTATCTAATGTATGTTTATATATGTTTTGCTTATTTGTTTTAAATTCATGTTTAGAATAGTTTAGCTTATTTTTGTACCAAATTCATATTTAGGTAATTTTAGCATCTTTTAGTATATTTTGTTCTTTTAGGTAAATCATGATAGTTAGCTTATTTTTGTGAATTCGCATGTGAATATGTTTCATGTATCCTTTTAGTTAGAAATTACATGCCTTAGGACTTAGAATTTACCTCTTTATTTGTTTTGATTTGGAGTGCTATGTACATATATTACGTATTTTTCATATTTGATTTTGGATGTTCTCTCTTCGCCTCCACATTCTTTATTTGTATGCATTTGAGAAATTCTATTTAGGAACCAATGATGATTAGTAGAGGCCAACCTTATAGTTGGGCGAAAAGGGTGCCTAACACCTTTTCCGATTCGTACCTTAGCCCCCGAACCCTCTTTCTCTAGTTAATGTTTTCAAGATCAGTAAGTCATTTTCGTTTTTCTTAGTTTTTCTCAAAAACTAAGTGGCGACTCTATTTTCAATAAAAAGGGGTTTTCAATGTTTGATTTTCAAGGTATTAAAGTATTCTCCAAAACATCTTTTGAATTCTCTTATTTTTTTGACCTCTAAATCCCAATGCCACAGTATTTTCTAGCGACTCTGCTGGAGATTGGTTTATAAAATCAAATAAGAGGGCTAGATTTGAAAATATCATTGGTTCTAATAAAATTTCTCATTTGCATTGTTACATGCATATGCATTATTCTTCAAACCCCCCTGCATGGTCAGCCTAATGCCCCGAACGTTAATCCGCTTTGGGGATTGTTGGGAAGACGGGCATCCTATACTGACTGTACACTACCATAGATGGAGTAAAAGGGTTCGGACGTACTGTTTGACCATGTCCTACATCATTCCAGGCATGGGAGGTATATACCCGACTCTATTCTGAAGGTACCTTTTTGTAATTGACGAAAACTGGCCTTTTGCATATAGTGAACTTAGAACCCCCCAATTAGGTGCTGCTAACCCTAGTAGGATTATGTGTTTTTCTTTATTGTATGTTTTCATTGTATATTGATAGGATTGTTTGTTCGGATTAGACTAGTTCCTTCCCCGGGCTCCGCCCGAGATTCTTGTTGTCCTTTGATTAGATTAGTTTTGCCTTCGGGTTCTTACCTAGATTTTTGTTCTTCACCTCGTTTGGTTTTTCACACCGTAGTTTTCTTCCTAGAGTCATGCCCGTGTTTTGTTTAACAATTTTAGGATAGTTTCTCTCTCCTCCGAGATCCTTCTGGGTCGTTAGTTCCCTCTCCCTCGACATAGACTCATTTCTCTCAAACCCTTGTCATACCCATGAGAGTTATTTCCTTACCGTTACGCTGCCCATTTTTCCTTAGGTCGAACCAACCCAGTCAATGTAGCTCTGTTTCCCTACCGTCATGCTGTCCGTTTCCTCGTCTTAGATGAGCTTTCCCTCTAGAATTTAGTTGATTCCTCTTCTTAATCGTTATTCTGGTTTTTGGGTTATCATGTTATGCTGCCAACATGAGCGCAACAGGGGCATTGTTTTAGTCTTTGTGATTCACTATTTTTGGAATCTGAGATATCTTCTACCTGTTGTCAGAATGTTTACCCAGAAAGAGTCTAATGCTGGTTACTCTGCTTTAGGGATTCAGGTGTTCACTGTGAGTTTACCATTGAGCCAAGAAAAGTACAGTCAGCACGTGTCTGGGAAAGTTCAGTGACAGGAAGACTCTGTAGGGTACCCAAACAGTCAGTTGAGATGGCCGAAAATGAAGTTAATCTGACAGCCCTGATGAGGGCTATTACTGAGATACAGCAGGCTGTGAAGCAGTAGACCCAGGCTCAAAACCAGTGCCAGGCACAGATACAAGCAATTTAGACCCGCATGCTCGGTGTCAATGGACAGCCAGACAATACGAACGAGAACGGAAAAGACTTTTGGGATGACAACCGGGGACCAGAGATACCACACGTTGCTATGCCACCTCAGGTTCCCCGCCCGATTGTGGTAGAAGATGAAAATACCACTCAGTCTAAGGAATCTACACTGGTGAAAAAGATTAACCGGATGGAAAAGGTGCTGAGGAAAGCTAAAGGAGTAAAAGAATATATGCTGGATGTAGGTGGTTTGTGCTTATTCACGGATGAAAAACTGCCCGAGAAGTTCAAGATGCCAGAAATGGAAAAGTTTGACGGCACTGGGGAACCCCGTATCCACCTAAGAATGTATGTTGGCACCCTCTCCCCCATGGGGATCCATGATCAGCTTACGGCTCAATTGTTCCATCGATCGCTTTTTAGGGCTGCGCAAAGATGGTTTCTCTCTCTAGAAGTGGCAAAAACAAGAACATGGGAGGACATAGCCACCGCCTTCATTAGTCAGTACAGCTACAACGTCCAGCTGGACGTTAGTACTCGAGAGCTCAAAATGACTCGACAAGAGAACCGAGACTCTTTTATTGATTTTCTGACCCAGTGGAGGGGCAAGGCCCCTAAGATGACAAACCAGTCCTCTGAGAAAGAACAAGTAAGGATAGTGGTGAAGAACTTGCAGTCCCCGTTGAAGCATTATTTGATCATACAGCCACTCTCTACATTCGAGTAGTTATTTGATGCTCGGGTTCAGATAAAAGATGCAATCTAGTCTGGGGATATTGAAAAGACCGAGCTAAGTCAGAAGCCCAGAAAGACTTTTCCTACAAATAACCAGAACCAATCAGCTACCACCAACCTCGTGTCCCGCTCAAACGGGGTAAATCTATTGAAACCATCCTCTTCCGCCTAGCAGTCCAATAATACCCAACAATCAGATAACAACCAACAACAACAAAGGCCAAGGATGGTGTTTACTCCCCTCAACATTTCTTTATCCACCGCCCTGAATCGACTCATCGAGATGGGGCTCATCAAACCATTAGACCCCATGCCTGTACCCGATCCCCTGCCACCAAGATACAATGCTTCTCAATACTGCACCTTCCATCAGGGTCACGGGCATTTAACTGATAAATGTATGAGGCTCCGACATGAGATCCAGAATCTCATTGACAACAAAGTGATCCCTCCATCAGCCACCCCAAAGCCAAATGTCACAACCAACCCACTACCAAATCATGCCAGGTATGTTGGGGTAAATTACATGTCTCTAAGAAAATCGGAGGACCCGAGTTAGCACATCCGTTCAGCACACCCACCACGCCCTCATGTTTTGATAACCGAGGATCAGACAACATGCTAATTCATGATGATTAGAGGCAGTCGAGATAGGATGGAAGAATGGAATGATAATGCCTGGGAATGGTATCGACCGCTAATCCAAGGCTACCAACAAGAGGAGGAGCGCAACGAAGAAGATAACTGGCCATTGGATTACCCGACTCGACCTTATGGGTTTGGCCATGCACTTGATGGCATCACTCTTCCCCAACTTTTTGAGGAGGAAGTACACGTCAACGAGATGCAGTCCTACTGGCTGGTAAGAATCATGTTGAAATCAGATGGGGTAGAGTGGATTAATTTCTGGGCTGCCCCGGAACAGCAAGTGAATTTTATTGAGGAAGATATCTATGAAGAAATTTATAATGCATGGGCTATCGAAGACGGCGAGAAAAGAAGGAAAAGGGCAGCTGTTAGTGACTTAAATGATTTGTGGGCATTTGAAAGCCCTCTGCACATAAACGAAGTAAGATAGACTGACAATGTGATGCCATGGTTATGGGATCCCGAAGATGGCGTGGAACACCTAACTAGAAGTGGACGACACTTTAAGCTAGCTCAGCTAGAGAAGGGACAACCAAGTGGAAAAGGGAAAGAGACAGAGCAAGAGGGGGATGATGATGCTGTATTAAGACATTTGAAAAAGATGCAGGCCAACATCAGTATCTGGGGCTTGTTGATGGCGTCACATAAGCATAGACAAGCTATTTTGATGGTGTTGAATAAGGCCAGTGTCCTAATAGATGCAACCCCGAGCAGCTCATTGGGCTTATTTTGCCAGCCGCCGAACCAAAAGTCATTTCCTTTTCTGATAAGGATTTGCCTGCTGAAGGAAAAAGTCACAACAAGCCGCTTCGTATCACCGTCAAGTGCCTAGAAAAATGGGTCCCGGTTACCCTCACTGAAAATGGGTATGCCTTGAACGTTTGCCCATTGAGAACATCCATTTTCTTAGGGATGAGGCTGGACCAGTTCACTCCTTGCAATCAAGTGGTGCGAGCCTATGACAACACAAGAAGAGATGTACTTGGACTGGTATCATTTTCCATTTCAGTGGGACCACTAGAGACCTCAGTTGAGTTTCATGTGCTAGATATGCCGGCCTCTTTCAATCTACTGCTGGGCAGGCCATAGCTGCACGACCCAAATGTCCAGGCAGTACAATCTACCCTTCACCAAAAACTAAAATTAATAAAGAACGGGGCAGTTTTGACCATTCATGGAGAGGACAGTATTCACCCTCCGAAAGGAGGAGAGAGAACAACTCTTCTAGAAGTTCAACATAGTGAAGATGATGTGTTGCTCAGTGGTTTTCAGTTTGATGAAGCACAGGCTGTTCAGATAATGATGAATGAAGAACAAAGGTATGTCAAACCACGAGCTTTAATGATGATGAGAAAAATGTCCTTCTTCCCTAGCATGGGATTAGGACGTAAGCAGCAGGGAATCTCAGAACCCATTCAGGTATTGTCGACTTCACACCATTTTGGTCTTGGGTATAAACCAACAGGAGAAGATCTGGAAAGGCCTAGAAAGGGGTGAAAGATTAATTATTATGGGACACTCAATGGAAACTTCGTCAAGGAAGGGGAAGATTTTTCGTATTGTGGTTTCCCAGAGTTGTGGATCGATGAGGAAACCAATCAAAAGTTGCCAGGGTTGGTGATCTTTTTCAGCCATCAGGTGTTTGACACGAAAGATGAAGAAACAGTGGAAGGAGAGAAGGAAGAAAAGAAGGTTCAGGAAGAAGATTGGAGTGACAAACTCAACGGTACCAACCTGGGAGTGCTGTTCAATGAGAATATGGCTCAGTTGTGTATAACTGAATCGGACTGCTTCATGATGGGCTTCAGCGCGCCAGCCGACTTCACCAAGCTTATCATCAATGCTGCTGCAAGAAATGAAGAATTGGACCATCGAGTTTTGTAATGAGCAGGTCGTCTATCCTGAGTCTGAATTTGAGTCGGAGTCTGTAGTTGAGGGCATATCTGTTGGTGCTCCTCTCTCTGCTTCTGCCATCGAGTTTGTAATTCCCACTGTTCTTAATGAAATAAATGAAGTTTCCTGTTACTCTGCTTTGTTTGATTTATTTCATACGCTTTCTGACGATTTTGAATTCGACGGGAACCTCCCCGAAGAAATAGAACTTTTAATAAAAAGAGAAGAAAAAATGCGTACCCAACCAATAATTGAAGAAACTTTATCAATAAATCTGGGTAATGAAACTAATCCGCAAAATATTCAAATTGGTCCTTCTTTATCCTTAGTTGAAAAAGAACAATTAATAACTTTATTAAAAGAATTCAAAGATATATTTGCATGGTCTTACAAAGATATGCCTGGAATTGATCCTGATATTGTTCAACACCACATCCCCCTATACCCTGATGCTAAACCGGTCAAACTAAAATTAAGACGGATCCGTTCAGAATGGGCTTTGAAGATCATGGAAGATGTTACCAAACAGATCAACGCTGGGTTCCTGATGGTATCAAGTATCCAAAATGGGTAGCTAATATTGTGCCAGTTTTAAAGAAGGACGGTCGTATCCTAGTCTGCGTGGATTTTCAGGACCTCATTACGGCCAACCCGAAGGACAATTTTTCACTACCGCACATCAACGTCCTAGTAGACAGTACAGTAGGGCATGCCTTGCTGTCATTCATGGATGGCTTCTCCGGGTACAACCAGATTCTGATGGATCCCGTTGACAGAGAAAAGACGACATTCACCACGCCTTGGGGTACCTATTGTTATCGTGTAATGCCGTTTGGCTTGAAAAATGCTGGGACAACCTATCAAAGGGCTGCCACTACCTTATTGCATAACATGATACATAAGGAGGTCAAAGTGTACGTGGACGATATGATAGTCAAATCCAAGGATCAGGAAGGCCACATCACATCTCTACGAAAATTCTTTGAAAGGATCCAAAAGTACAAGATGCGGCTCAACCCGCAGAAGTGTGCATTTGGAGTTACTGCTGGAAAAATGCTTGGGTTCATGATCACTCAACGGGGTATCGAGGTGGATCCTTTGAAGATTAAGGCAATTTTGGAAATGCTTCCTTCGAGCACCGAGCGAGAAGTCAGGGGTTTTTTGGGTAAGATACAGTTTATAAGTCGATTCATCGCAAAGCTGACAACTTACCTGCGAGCCGCTTTTTTGTCAACTGAAAAAAGGAGTCAAATTCAAATGGGATCAGAAGTGCCAAGACGCCTTTGATGCCGTGCGACAATACCTACAGAACCCACCTGTTCTAGCTCCTCCCGAACCTGATAGGCTACTGATCCTCTATTTATCAGTAACTGATTCAGCAATGAGATGTATGCTGGCACAAGAAGGTGAGACGGGAATCGAAAAGGCTATCTACTACTTGAGCAAGAAGATGACCGGGTCAAAAATACTATACACGCCGCTGGAGAAGACATACTGGGCCTTGGTTTGGGCTTCCCAAAAATTAAGGCATTACATGCTGTCTTTTATAGTAAATATCATCTCTCGGATGGGCCCGTTGAAGTATCTATTTGAAAAGCCAGCACATATAGGAAGGCTGGCTTGATGGTTGCTGCTATTATCAGAGTTTGATCTAAAGTACGTCACCCAGAAGTCAGTCAAAGGCAGGGCAGTAGAAGAATTCTTTGCCGATCAACCAATTGAAGGAGGGGAAGACATGGAATTTCAGTTTCCTGACGAACAGCTAATGAAAGTTGGGGATGACAAATGGACTCTATATTTTGATGGTGCATCCAATCAATATGGCTATGGAATAGGAGTCCTCCTTGTCACTCCCGACGAGTCGCATGTCCCCTTATCATTAAAGCTCAATTTTGAAGTCACCAACAATCAGGTTGAGTATGAAGCATGTTTAGCCGGATTGAAGGCAGCCTTAGAATTAGGGGCAAGAAAGCTGGAAGTCATCGGAGACTCAGTGCTAGTGGTTTCACAAGCAAGAGGAGAATGGAAAGTTAGGGACTTAACCTT
>JAULJZ010167390.1:0-25171 GCA_032270985.1 Heliamphora pulchella
TATTTTTATTTCCTTTGAGGTTAAGGTTAAAGCGTGTTTAGCAAACACGTTTTCTATTAAAACGTGTTTGCTAAACACGTTTTTATGTAGGTTGGGAATTAAGTTTTAAAAACTCTAATCCGTTAATTAAACTCAAAAATTCACGTATTTTGGTAAAAGAGCCCCTAGGTCCTGGATCCATCTATTGTTAGTTTCATGTCAGATCCTTTGCTCGCCAGCCTAAAATTCTGCGTGAGACGTTTATTCGTCCACTTTGAACTCTATAGTCACCGGTACGGTACCTGATGATTTCTTGTAATATAAGCTTATAATGCTTATTTCACTGACAAATACTCTCCATCTCATTCAGGTTCTTCCGTCAGTTCTTGGCATTCTTCTGTATACATCAAATGGCTCTGTCTCTCTTTCGCTTTATTGCTGCAGTGGGGAGAACACAGGTTGTTGCAAGCACTTTAGGCACCTTCACCTTGCTAATGGTTTTTGTGCTTGGAGGATTTATTGTTTCCAAAAGTAAGATGCTGATTTCTATTTTCCCTTTTAGCCCTTTCTTGAAACAATTCTTGTACGTACCTGTTGGGTGTATGTCTTGTATTCTGTGAACCCGTGTAATTAGGATTTTATTTACATGCATTTAGGCTGAGCTGGAGTTATGAATCTACAAAGAGTCTAATATGTGTAGAGTTTTATAATTATATGGATTAGGGTTTTAGAGTTATCTATAAATAGGACTCTATAATTCTAATTGTTGGGTAGAGAGTAAATCAAGGGGGTAGAGATGTAGGGAGAGATGAAAAAATACCGGAAGCACGGGAGTAACCTTTGAGTGGGAAAATGGGATTTATTTCAGGTCTCGGGTTGTAGGTGCCGGTTTTGGGGTGTTTTTTTATCTCGGGTTTGTATATTTTACAATTATAATTGATTGTTTCTCTCACCCGTGGATGTAGGCAGGTTGTGCCGAACCACGTATATCGTTGCTTATTTTTCTTTGGTATGTGCAATGATTTTTACTTCGGTTCGCGTTCGGGGATTGGTGTTCAAATCCCAACAGTACCCAAAATCAACCATAGAACAAATTACATAGGTTGTATTTGACGTTACTAAAACTAGTAATTTATAAATTGTAACTTATAGTAAAAGTTGTGAGTGTTCGATAAATATTGTGGTTTGATACTAAAATAGAAGAAAAAATAGTTATAAGTTGTAACATAAGTTGTTGGTGTTTGAAAAAATTTGTAACTTATAACTAAAATTAGTAACATAAAGTTAAAATCTACTGAAGTTACTAGCAGTAGCTTTGTCAAACACCTTCATAAAACAGTGATGGACTCACTTCCCCTCAAAACCTCTCAAGACCTCTAAGCTTCAAGACCCTCAAGACTCTGTGTTATGAGTTTTGGGCGGGTTCACAACGATTATTCAAATGGTTCCTCCTGTAGGTCATGCATAATAAATCATTTATACAAAAAAAGAGTTTGATCGGATATTGATGGATATATATGACAAGATATTTTTTTTTGTACAAAATGAACAATTTTCATTGAAAATGTGTTGCTAAGTTTACACTATCTATTTTGTGCAATAAAATTTCATTTGTTCATATTTCTATCAATATGCGATCAAACTTATTTTTTGTATAAATAATCTATTATGTAGTTTCTACAAAATTAACGATTCAAATCATCGTTGTGAACCCACCTAAGACTACTAAAATTGAGTCTTGAGGAGTCTTGAAGGTTTGGTATATGCATGTAGGACCCACAATACATATAGGAGTCACATGCATATGGATGGCTGCGATTATTTCATGTGTTTAGCTCTAGGTTGGATTATGTGTGCCTAATTTTTTTTTTCTTGAAATTAGAATGAAATTCTAATTTGCGAGTCAGGTCCACCACATTACTGAATTTTGATTGACATTTGGCCAAAAAGTTATGGATTCTTTTGTCAAATTGTTTCTATGTAAGATGATGAAAATAGTAGAACCATTCTTTTCCTTTTGTGCCTGCAGATGACATTGAGCCATTTATGATATGGGGCTATTATCTATCTCCAATGATGTATGGACAGAATGCAATAGTGATGAATGAATTTCTTGACAAAAGATGGAGTGCCGTGAGTTCTCTTTTGTGGCTTGCTTGTGATCGTCACTTTTCAATTCAATTGAAATGTTGGGTTATCTTCATTTGCAGAATTTTTATTGCACTTCACTCGGTCACCTCATTAAAATCTTTAACATTTTCCTTAATGCAGAACAACACCGATCTCCGAATCAATGCACCTACAGTTGGGAAAGTCCTCCTCATGTCGAGAGGCTTCTTTTTGGAAGATTACATGTTTTGGGTTTGTATTGGAGCACTTGTTGCTTTTTCTCTCCTATTCAACGTTTTATTTATCGCAGCATTGACTTTCTTAAATCGTAAGTCATCTCATCATTCTGGTTTGGATTTTTATTTGAAAATAATAAAATTTCTTTGTTGAAGTAAAACTCCAGGATTGACTACCCTTTTCTGGATACTCTCTTTCAGCTTTGGGTGATTCAAAAGCTGTAGTCTTGGATGAAGAAGGTGAAAAGAAGAGTAAGAAGTCATCTTCTGGACAAATGGCATCTACAGGTTTGAGCCTTTACCATTGCCTCTTGTTGATCTTAACTTTCTTACCTCTCCTGCAATTCCTCATTCCAATCAATTTAACATGTAGGTCACTAATTACTGCTTGTATAAACTGGGAGGAATTAAAGCAATTATTTGTGTTGTTGGAAGAGTTTGTGTCCATCTCCTCAATCACTTTTTTTTTCCAATTTAGCGGTGGCCCGTGCGATGCACGAGATTTATAAAACACATAAAAAGAGTGATAAATAAAAAAATAATTCATATAAAATAAATTTGTTACACTTAGGAATGATTATTTGTATAAACGCCCTAATATCCCACCCCAAACCTGCACGGCTTTTTTTCTACCAGAATAAAGAATTGAGGAGATGACACAATTTGCTTGTCTCACTCTATTTTATTTTGTATGTTTTTGATTATATTAACTAAATAATTTTTATGTTATATAAATATATAAAATTTACTTTTAAATAGAAAGAGGAAGAAAGACTGGGAGAGGGGAGAGAGGGGAGAGTGGGGAGAGTAGGGAGAGTGGAAGAGTAGGAGAGAAATATATTTTCAAAAACCAAAGTTGGGACAGAAAAATTAGTGCATTAAAAATTAAGATAAATGAGAGAGAGAGAGAGAGAGAGAGAGAGAGAGAGTACTACATAGGAGAGCGACTATCAACTTTTAATGAGATTTTAGGGTAGAGAATTTACAGAATTTTAAAAATTTAGTACATTGCCATATATTATCAGGGCGAGTTGACTTGCATTGCCCATCCATTTGCTTCCATATTCTTGTGTAAAAAAATGTTCTACTGGTCCGAATTCTGAAATCTTGTGAATGGTTGCAGGTATTGAAAAAATGTTCTACTGGTCCGAATTCTGAAATCTTGTGAATGGTTGCAGGTATTGACATGGCAGTGAGAAACGCTTCACCGGCTACAGATTCTAGTATTGGTGTCGCTGATCATGCACCAAAAAAAGGAATGGTTTTGCCCTTCCAACCCCTTTCACTTGCATTCAACCACATCAATTACTATGTGGATATGCCTTCTGTAAGTCACTTATAATAAGCAGTTTGTTGCCCTCTGATTACTTTGACGTCTTTTCGTTTCTCTTTTTATCTTCCTTTCTTTCTTTCTTTTCTGTGCTTGTGTTATTTAAGTACAAATATAATTATATCTGTTTCATTCCAACTATGTACAATACATTTTATTCCGCCTAAATCACTGCACACTCACAAATGTGGTGGTAAGTGGTGGGTTTCACACCAACAGTGTAAAACCCACCACACTTGTAAGTGTTGGTATAGAATTCATCACACTTGTGAGTGTGTGATGATTTATGCAGTATAAAAAAAAATCATTGTCTCTAAGACTTTTTCTCTGTGTTTATCACTTTGAGTCATCACTAATTGAATGAGTTGAATTTTGCTCTTTTTTTCTACCAGGAAATGAAAAATCAAGGAGTTGAGGAGGATCGGCTTCAACTGCTACGAGATGTTAGTGGTGCTTTTAGACCAGGAGTATTGACAGCACTTGTGGGTGTTAGTGGTGCTGGAAAGACGACATTAATGGATGTGTTAGCTGGGAGGAAGACTGGTGGATACACTGAAGGAACTATCATCATTTCAGGTTACCCAAAGAACCAAGCAACATTTGCCCGGGTTAGCGGTTACTGTGAACAGAATGACATTCACTCACCATACGTTACTGTTTATGAATCTCTCCTATACTCAGCTTGGCTCCGTCTTTCTTCAGACATAAAAACAAAAACAAGGAAGGTATGTCACTCGGCAAAGCGTCCCTAGCTAGGAACCCCAAATTTTTGAAATTTAAATATTTAGTTATTTAATAAGACTTTTCTGGTTTTGTTACCGTAGATGTTTGTTGAAGAAGTGATGGAGTTGGTTGAGCTTAATCCGATAAGGAATTTTTTAGTTGGCCTCCCGGCAATAGATGGCCTTTCGACAGAACAAAGAAAGAGGCTGACAATAGCTGTGGAATTGGTTGCTAACCCATCTATAATTTTCATGGATGAACCAACATCTGGCCTTGATGCTAGAGCTGCAGCCATTGTTATGCGAACCGTGAGAAACACAGTGGACACAGGGAGAACTGTAGTGTGCACAATTCACCAACCGAGCATCGACATTTTTGAAGCTTTTGATGAGGTGTGAGCCAATCTCCTAAATAGTGTTCTTCAAATTTGTTTATTCGTGATTTTCCAAACAAGAGGTTTCTCGTCATTAAAGAAAAAAAATAACTGTTTTTTTCTTCTTTGTTTTTTTTTTGCAGTTACTTCTGATGAAGAGAGGAGGCCAAGTCATTTATGCAGGACTTCTAGGCCACCGTTCACATAAGCTTGTTGAATACTTTGAAGTGAGTCAATCTTTTCCCTTATTGACGATGGCTGGTTTTTAGTATTAAACAACGAAAACAAGTGATTTAGCTACGTTTTCTTAACTAGCCTGGTAACTAGTTTAAAAACTTTTTTTTGTGTTTTTTAGCAAAAAAACTTGTTTGGATTGAAAGTATGACGTTGATAATTAGCTTTTAAGCTAATGTTTTTAAAATTGATTTATTGGGTAAAAAATTAGTTTTTTTACTTTTTGTTCAAATTAAACAGTATTATCTTTATTATAATGATTCTATATAGTTGGCATTAGTAGCAAATAAGTTATTAAGGCTCCGATTGTCAACTAGCTTAAAAGTTAGCTTTTTTGCGTTTTTAGCTTAAAAGCTAAATTTGGTTCAAAGTATATTATTTAATAACTTAGCTTTTAAGTTAGTTTTTTTAAAGTTAGTTGTTTGGGTAAAAAGTTAATTTTTTTACTTTTTATTCAAATTGGATAATTTTGTCATTCTATATATTTGATATTAACAATTATATGTAGTTGGTAGTAGTAGTAAATAAGTTATGAATGAGTGATATTATTATATTTTAAAAGTGGTTGAAGTTTAAATAAGATATTCTGGGAGTTTGTGTTTTTATTTGACTTTTTGGCTTTTTAGCCTTTTTTACTTTTTTTTTCCAAACAGACCATGTTGACTTTTTGCATTTTTAGTTAAAAAGTTAAAGTTGCCAAACAAGCCCTAAGTTGGTGTATTATTTTTTTTTTGAATAAAGTATTTTGTGTTAAGAACTATGTTAATATTTTTGCTTTTTGACCCTGATTGGCAATTTTGGCTTTTTGGCTGAAAATGCCAAAACGCCAAGGTTATTCGTTTGGAAAAAAAGCTAAAAAGTAAAAAAGTCAAATTAAAACACAAACTCCAATAATAGTCTATTCAAACTTTTACTACTTTTAAAATACAATAATACCTTTATTCAGAACTTATTTACTACCACTACTAATTATATATAATTGTTAATATCAAATATATATATAAAGGTAAAATTGTCCACTTTGAACAAAAAATAAAAAAATTAGCTTTTTACCCAAATAACCAACTTAAAAAAAACTAGTTTAAAAGTCAAGTTATCAAATAACCTACTTTGAACCCAATTTAGTTTTTTAACTAAAAACCTAAAAAAACAATAAGTTAACTTTTAAGCTAGTTGCCAATCAAATCCTAAAAAAGCCAAAAATTAGTTACCGAATCTGTGCCAAAGGTTGTGTTGCCCAAGAAAAATGGAAATTTCTTTTTAAAAAAAGTCTAAGCGTGGAAATTAAGGTGCCTAGAATGGCAATTTTCTACTTCTTGACAATTATAACCTGCCACAGGCTGTGCCAGGGGTTCCCAAGATTAAGGACGGTTACAATCCGGCTACGTGGATGTTGGAGATTAGTGCTCCTTCAGTTGAGGCTCAACTGGATGTGGATTTTGCTGAGATTTATGCCAACTCCTCCCTTTATCAGTAAGTAAAAATTTGACCTTGCATTTTCACTTGGGGTGTCTATATGCCAAATTAGGTTGGGTTGACTTTAATTTGTCACCCGATTACATGTATTTGGTTTCTATGGGTTTGACGTTTTTGTGTTATGGGTTAGATGGATCTAAGGGTGGGTGCAGTTTGATTTAACAATTTGAATTTGCTTTAAATTTTTTTTGTTGAGTACGTTCTATTTTTATACCAATTAAAATAGTTATTTTTAATTTTAAAAAGTTATTTATGACAAAGTGGAAGTTCAAAAGGTCATAAATTTGTCAATTAAACCGTATATAGATCCAAATTATATAAACTTCATAAAAGAATGCCAAAACAATATACAACCTAATCTCATTAAAAAAAAGTCTAAAAAAAATCACAAACTTAAATATTTGTTTGTCGGGTTGGGTTCGGCGGGTGCATATATCCAACACTCATAACCCAACCACCACCAAAAAATAAATAAATCAAAAGATCTCATCCGACCAAATCATGGGCGAAACCATCGATTGTTAAGTTGGTCGGGTTTGAATTCCACGATTTGAGCTGAACGATCGGACCTATATTCCATGAACACTCCTAATTTTCACTGATACATTTATAATTGTTCTGATTCTATTTTTCTCTTGACACTCGTTGATCAGGAGGAATCAAGATCTCATTAAAGAACTCAGTACTCCACCTCCAGGTTCCAAGGACCTCTTCTTCCCAACCAAATACTCCCAGCCATTTGTTACTCAGTGCAAAGCCTGTTTCTGGAAACAACGCTGGTCTTACTGGAGGAACCCACAATATAATGCCATTCGCTTCTTCATGACCATCGTCATTGGTGCTCTGTTTGGTTTTATTTTCTGGAACAAAGGACAACAGACGTAAGTTTTCATAATTTCTTGCAGTTCTTAATTACATTTAACTGCTGCATACCACTCAAGATTGAGAATTTTGTCATCAAAAGAAAGTGAAATTGTCCAACATTATCATAGCTTCCATTGCTGCTGCTTCTGTTTGCTTGATGAAAACTCATAATCTAATCTGTAAGTGGTAGTGACCTATGTTATAGTTAAACGGACTCGTCAGTTTTGACGGAGTACCCATGTCGACACGACTCGACTCGGGTATGGATTCGAAATACCTGTCGGGTAAAGGTACTTTTTGTTGGGTTTGGTGTTTCGAATTTCTATATCCACGTTCGGTAGGACATTTGGACAACATTGAAATGGTGAGAAATGTGGAAAAACAGCCTTTGGATCTCTGCAAACGGCAGAGAAACCGAGTCCTGATTTTGACCAATCAAGCGGTCAAAAGACTAATCGAGCTGTCTGTGCTGGGCAGCAGCTTCGCGTTGGCTGTTAAGGTTGTGGCTTGACCTATTTTTTTGGGTTATATATATAAGGTTTTATGTTCTAGAAACCTTAAAACGTCTTATACATCAGTGAGACTCAATTTAGAAGCTAGAGAGAGTGTAGAGAGACAGAGAGAGGCTCAGTTTGAGGCTTGAGACCAGAAATATTGTGAGTGAGAGTGAATCTTGTAATTTTTATTTGTATACAGTGAATTATTTTTTCTCCTGTGGAGGTAGGCGCTTAGTCGAACTACGTATATTCTTGATTCGTGTGATTGTTGGATTCTCTATTTGCTTTGTGTGGATAGAAGTTTAAGTAGTAATCTGCTGTCCAAACTAGATCCTATTTTAGGGATTCAAGTGCTTAAAACCCAATCACTTTTTATCAATTATGGTTGATATTTCAATTATAAGCAAATAGAGAAGATTGAAGACATGGTCCTTAACATGCAGAATGGAGTAAATGGATTTATGTAGCCAACCCCAATTGATTGGGACAAAAGCTTAATTTGGTTGGTTTGGTTAGTGAACATGAAGACATTATGTTAAAACTAGATCAATTACTTATAATTATTGAAAAATTCTATTTGTAGACTGATTTACACTAATTAATTTAATTAAAGAAGCCAAACGCTGTAAATAAGTTTAAACCAATCGATCACATAAGCAGAAAATAAAGCAACCACAATCACACACAAAATGGAAATTTTTACCTAAAAAATCCCAAACCGAGTAAAAATCACGAGACCACTCCGGGTTTAGGAAATTAAATACTATATCAAACGTTGATTACAAAAAAATCTTACAACCCCGACGTTACACCCTAAATCAATGATAGTAAGTTTATCTTTGCCGAATTCAGGTGCACTAACTCTTGTACTTAATCGCCGCTGGAGCCCACTACCGAATTTCAATGCTGACGGAATTCTCTACCAGATTTCAATACTTGAGAATCCTCTCAAGCGATTCCACGAGCACGAATAGATCATTAAAAGTTTGAATCCTTGATAATTGACTTGACTGCGCGGAAGCTAAATGTTCATCAAGTTGTAGACTGGCTTGCGAGTATGTTGAATAACCTTATAAGCTCTCTGGCGGCTAGAAATTATAACAATAATGATGGAGGCTCAAAAATGAAACTCTAACTCCCTGTTTATAACATACACCCAAAAACCTAGCTGCCAAAACTTAAAATATGCTCTAACGCGTACAGGATCGCTCGATCGGTCTTTTTACCGATCGATCGGTCAAGCCTTGTTCTCTGTAACTTTTGTAGACTTCTGAGATACCGAGAGCTGAACTTGAATGCTCAATCGGTCTGTCGAGTGGTTTGACACTACTTGCAGCTTTTTGACGTTTTCTGCTCATTTTTTGCTGCGCTGTAATATCAACCCACAACCCTAAAAGAACAAGTGTCAAAATATAAACAAATAAAAAATAAATAATTTAAATAATAATTTGTCACTGAATTGTCAAATTAAAAATGAATTAGACCAGGGTCAAAATTCCTAACAATCTTTCATTTTGGCAATTCTGTGACAAAACCCAACAAGCCAACTAATCCAATAAATCAAGCTAACAAACCGATACGAAAAAAATATTGACTCGACACAAACAAAATACTTCCACAAAACACAAATAAAATAGATACTCCCTCAAACTAAACTCTAAAAAAAAAAAATTAACACTCCTCCTTAACCAAACCTCCTTAACACTTCCCCTTAACCAAATCTCCAAGCCTGTAAGTCCTCTATCTCTCATTTTTTGTCACAAATTGATAAACACAAACAAAAAAATAAATAAATAAATAAATTTTTTTGAGTAGAGAACAATATTAAAAAAGAAGTACAAGACCCGTGTACATTCTACATGTTTGAAACATCATAGTTTAGTCAAATCGATCAAAAACACACACACAGTTCAAGATAACCCATATTCATGTATGAAAGAATATAATCAGAGTAGATTCTATATAAAAGTGTGTGTGTGATTTAAAATATTTTCAGACTCCAAGATCAAATCCTATATGAGATGTATATGGTTGAGTCATATTTATTTATAACAAATCGAGAAATTCACTAAGTCACAGTAGCCTTGACCCAATTCACTTCATAGATTAACTCCCCTTCAACTAAAGATTGTAAATTTTTCTTTATTTTTTTTCTTTTCTTTGTCTTTTTCTTTTTCTGTTTCTTTTTTATGCTTTCATTGGCGGCTCCTACATTAGTACGAACGAAAAAGTAAGGTTTGCACAGGTAGCCATTTCCTTAAGCCAAACATTCAGAAACAAAAAAATGAGAGAATTTAAATATTAAGATTAAGTGGGTCGCTACTATATGGTCATTCTGTGAAACCTTAAGAAAATTGAAATAATAAGAAAGACCTATAGAAAAATTCGAACCCAAGTGCGGAGGATCCCTGCATCTATCATTGTTCAAGTGTTATATAGAATAGACTCTTCTCTTAAAGCGTTCTATCCATTATGAACTAGATTATCTAAAAATCAATGTGGTATTTAATCTCAAATTCTTAAACTGTGGGATTTCAACTAAATGAAATAATGCACAAATAATGTACTCAATCCTTAATAAAATTCCTCACAAATTTTTTTTTTTACTTTTGTATATTTTTTAAGAACTCAAAAAAAATGACATGACTCAAATAGATACTACACCAAAAAAAAAAAAAAAAACCTAAGGATTTCGATTTACAAGAAAGCAGTCTAGATTAGTTTTTCTTACCCAAACTTTTTAAAACTTAATTTGGTCATTCACATCACAATCTTTGGGCATAGGTTTAGACATATTATTTTTAGTCCATGTTTTAAAAGCAGTTCTCTTAATCTTTGGATAATTCAGTCTATTCTTAGAATCACGCATTTGGTCAAATAATCTACTTTTTATAAGAAATGAAAATATTCAAAATAGGAATAAAAAATGCCATGCAACTGAAAACAATGAGGTATAATGTGACATTTAACTCTACATTGATGACACAGGCATAAATTTATTCCCAATTGCAAACTTAAGAACATTGATTTTTGGCGTAAAATAGGTGGATGAAGATTTGGTTGGATAACTAGTTTTTGAGCAGCAAATGCGGGGGTAACAGATTTAATAAATTTAATCTTACTTGCAGAATTTGAAAATGAAGCTCCACTAGTATATCCAGGACCCACTTGATCATTTGCTATCTTTTGCACATTTTGAATGTCATCCAAAACTTTTGATCCTGCATTAAATTTTTCAAGAGTAGCATTAGAAGTATCAAGATCACATTTTAATTTAATTAACTTAGTCTCAAGACATTTATTTGACTCGACATTCTTATGCATATTTATCTCAAAATTAACAATTTTATCTTTATAATTTTCACATATTTCAATCAAGTCGTTTCTCTCTCTTTCACATTGGGAAAATTTTTCACATAAAGTCTCTCTATCAGACTTTAACTTTTCAATCAGGGCTTGAGATCCAGTCAGCTTTTTCTTGACTTTCTTTTTCTCCTTTTTATACAATTTATGTTTATTGACCAGTTCGACATTTCGTTTGGTCATCATGTAACACTCTCTGTTTAGCTTTTTATAAGCTTGCTGAAGAGTCTCACTATCTTCACCATTGTTAATCTTTACTTCCTCTTCATTCCAAGAGTCATTAAAAGAATTATTATTATCAGACTCGATAGATCATTTTTTTAGAATATTCATTATTGCAAATCAATCAAAGGATCACAAATTTTTTTTTTTTAAAAATAAATTAACCCGCTCTGATATCAATTGAAAATTCTCGTTTGCAGACTGATTTGCACTAATCGATTTAATTAAAGAAGCCAAACGCTGCAAAAAAACCTAAACTAATCAATCACACAAGCTAAAAATAAAGAAACCACAATCACACACGAGACAGCGATTTTTACGTGAAAAATTTGAAACTGAGTAAAAATCACGAGGCAACTCCGAGTTTAGGAAATTAAACACTATATTAAACGTTAGTTACAAAAAAAATTTACAACCCTGACGTTGCACCCACAACCAATGATAGTAAGTCTATTTATGTCGAATCCACGTGTACCAAATTTTGTATTTGACTACCATTGGAACCCACCATCGGATTTCAATATTGACAGAATCCTCCACCGGACTTCAACACTTGAGAATCCTCTCTAGCGACTCCACGAACACGAACAAATCGTTGAAGGTTTGAATTCTTGATAATTGACTTGACTGTGCGGAAGCTAAATATTTATCAAGTTGTATACTAGTTTGCGAGTATGTTGAATAATCTTAGAAACTCTTTGACGGCTATAAATTATAACAATAATAATAGAGGCTTATAAAAATGAAGCCTTAGCTGCCTATTTATAATATACACCCAAAAACCTAGCTGCTAAAACTTAAAATATGCTCTGACGTGTACAGGATTGCTCGATCGGTTTTTTTATCGATCGATCGATTAAGTCTTGTTCTCTGTAACTTTTGCAGACTTTTAAGATACCGAGAGTTGAACTTGACCGCTCGATGGACCGCTCAATCGGTCTGTTGAGCAGTCTAACACTGCTTGCAGCTTTTCGACGTTCTACTCCTTTTTTCGCTACACTTCAATATCAAACCACAATTCTAAAAGAACAAGGGTCAAAATATCAACGAATAAAATAGAAATAATTTAACTAACAATTTGTTACAAATTTGTGAAATTAAAAACGAATTAGACAATGGTCAAAATTTCTAACAATTATTAAGTACGATGAAGTTATTGTGGATGAAAACAAATGCTTACTATAAAAATAATTATATATAAATCAATAAATACCTAAAAAAGTTGAAATAATACTTTGTAGATTGCCAGTTGACGCATTTTTTGTCGTTTTTCTACGCACTCATGAATAATTTTTAGTACCTTTTAGCTGAGTCCAAGCATCCTTCATTTAAAGATTTTATTTGTGTGATTGTTTCATACACACCCACATCCGGGACTTATATCCGAATCCATGTAACATAGGTAGTAACTACAATTTCTTCTTCTTTTTTCGGTATTTGTAAATGGAATTAACTACGAGATTTTTGTTAACAGGAGCAAAGAACAGGATCTGCTAAATCTTTTGGGAGCTATGTATGCTGCTGTTCTGTTTCTTGGAGCCACTAATGCTTCATCAGTCCAGGCTATTGTTGCTATTGAGAGAACAGTATTTTACCGGGAAAGAGCAGCTGGGATGTACTCAGAATTGCCTTATGCATTTGCTCAGGTTAAACATACACATCTATCTCCCCTCAAGTGACTTTTTTTAAGAAAAGCCACTGCCTTTAAGTGACTTTTTTTTTGTCATTTGTAACTTTTTTCATCTTCAACCCAAACAAGCATACTTTTAAATTTTCTTTAATTACAAAGATTAACAAAAAAATTTAACAAAAAAATGAAACAAAAATGAAAAAAAGAGGTCCAAAAAGATTTAAAAAAGCCTTTTACTAAAAGGTTGGATCTTAAACTTTATTTGTTTTTAAAAAATGCTACTTACAATGAAAATAAACTCATAGATTTACCCAGAATTCAAAATGAATGCTTGAAATTGATATTTAACTGTATGTAGTGTGGACCACGTTATAAGTGAATCGAAAACATTTATTTTGAATTCTGCATAAATTTCTAAGTTTATTTTCAGAGTTACATTCCACTGTGTATTGAGAAAGCGAGGGAGAGAGAATTAAAATGTTTTGTTTAATTTAAAAAGATAGATACCCGGAAACAATTCTAGAATTTTAGATAGATACCCAAAAAACAATTCTAGAAATTTATTTTTACCCTTAATTCCCGTTAGGCAATTTTAGTATTTTGGATTTTTTGCTAAAAACGTAAAAAAAGTCAATATGTTTTATTTGGTAAAAAAGAAAAAAAGTTAAAAAGTCAAATAAAAATATTAATTTTTAAAATATTATATTTAAACTCTTATTACTTTTAAAATACAATAATACTCTTCATTCATAACTTATTTAATAACACTACCAACTACATATAGTTATTAATATCAAATATATAGAAAGATAAAATTGTTCAATTTAAATCAAAAAATAAAAAGTTAAACTTTTTACTTAAACAATTTACTTCAAAAAAAAATTATCTCAAAAATTAAGTTATTAAACAATTTATGTTTAACTAAATTTAGTTTTTTTGGTTAATAAAATAAAATAAAATAAAAAAACAAAATAAATTGTATGTGGGACCCACGTACCCAATTGAATTTGATCCACCTATTTCAAATCCCGAATAAAATTCTCGGACTATTTTTTGGACCGAAATAAATATAAGTATTTAATTTTTTTCATATTGTGCAGGTGGCCATAGAGACAGTTTACGTTACAATTCAGACATTGGTGTACAGCCTTCTGCTCTACTCCATGATAGGGTTCGAGTGGAAAGTTGGGAAAGCGTTGTGGTTTTACTACTACATCCTCATGTGCTTCATCTACTTCACCATGTACGGCATGATGGTCGTCGCCCTCACCCCCGGCCACCAAATCGCCGCCATTGTCATGTCCTTCTTCTTAAGCTTTTGGAACTTGTTCTCTGGTTTCCTCATTCCCAGACCGGTATGTCAACTCTTTCCTCTCCTTTAGCCTATGTTCGGGAATTGGGATAGATTAAAAACTGGAATTTTTTTTTTCATAAAAAAATTCTGCTTTTAAGTTATACTAATTGACTTTTTGAGATTTTTAGTTTTTAAGTCGAACTATTTGACTTTTTTGACATCTCAAAAAAATCAACAATTTTTTTAAAAAAATTTGTTTTAGAAAAAAATTCTTTCGCATTTTAAATAATTTAATTTTTTTAAAATAAAATGACTATAATACTTTCAATTAAAATATCAACTTTAATTACAAAAATAAAATAAAAAGTCGTGTACGTATCCAAAACACAACTTATAAGTAAGAAGTCAGGATATATTTGATATTTTAATAAAAAAAAAACCAAAAAAAGTAGTATAAAAAATCTAACTTTTTTTCATCTTTTTTTGAATATATAAAAAAAAAAGAAGAAATAAGGCTACTTTTGTTTCGACAAAATTTTAGTCAACTTATGAGCCGTTCATCTTGTATATCCCGTAAAAAAAATCATATATACGAAATTTTAGTTTGATCAAACATTGATAAATTTTTAAACAAGACTCATTTTGTTTTATAAATGCACACTTTAAGCATAAACAAACTGTTTATGTTTAAACTACACATTTTATACAATAAAATAGAAAAAAATATTCATGTAACTATTGATGTTTGATCAAAATGAATTTTTGCATAAATGATTCTTTTTGCAAGGCTTACAATATGAACAGTTTGAATTATCATTATGGGCTTACCTTAAGTCCACGGAATAGAGTTTGAGGGACTATAAGGGAAAGAGAGTCTTTGAAGAGAACTTGACCCTTTTCCTGAGTCTTTAGCTCCTATAACTTGAAACAGTTTGTCTTCTGCATTCGAGTAATGCTATACAAACAGAAAACAAAAAATATATATATTTATCTCTCATTTTCTATCTTTTTTTCTTTCTTTAGTTCTAATTATTCATCAATCAATCCTTGCTCTTTTCTACTTTATTGTCTCTCACTCTGATTGAAGTTAACAAAATACGAGTAGGAATAGACAGGAGCAGAGAGGAAGGGGACGGGCAGAGACCACAGCCCTCCAAATTTTTGATAGCTCACGGACTGCTAATATATCACTTTATATATAAGCGGTCCTCTAACTACAATTAAATATTATTAATTTATTCTGGTTTATTTTTTAGTGGTCTAAATTTGCAAAAATTTCACAAATTTATCATACACATTGATCCTATCGAACATGCCAATCTATTCTGATCAACATTACTATTAGTCGCTTGAGTTATTAGAGTCGGTTCATTCCCCATATCCAAATATTTTTCATGAACCTCTGACCTTCCAAACGGTGAAGTTCACGCTTTGCTCATAAAAACATGATACCGTAAAACTGATCCCACAAATCCAACTCCGCATCGCGCCATTGTCGTTTGTACTAGTAGAGTTTTCAGTAAGATTGGAATTGCCCTTTGTTTCTAATAGATTGAAGTCATTTTGATTATTGCAGCAAATCCCAGTATGGTGGAGGTGGTACTATTGGGCTTCTCCGGTCGCATGGACGCTCTATGGACTGGTAACCTCTCAAGTGGGTGACAAGAACGCTTCGCTTGAGATACCAGGACAGGGTGATGTGCCACTGAAGTTGTTTCTTAAAGCTTACATGGGCTTTGAGTATGACTTTCTACCGGCAGTTGCGGTTGCCCATATCTTTTGGGTCATAGGCTTCTTCTTTGTCTTTGCTTATGGAATCAAGTACCTCAACTTCCAAAGAAGATGAGCAATGGGTGGGTGATGCCTAAGTGGTAAAAAGAGGTGTTTGATCCCGGTCTTGGGTTCAATCTTGAAAAAGGATCGAACTTAATGGGCCGGGCTCGGAAAAAAAAAAAGAATTAAAGAAAAGAGGGAGTCACAAAGGTTTTGTCCCCCCAAAAAAATTTAGGTGGTTTTGAATTATATAGAATAGGAACTCAATTGTGAAATGAAAGGAGTGTGGAACAAAATAGTCACCACTTTTTTCAATTTTCTTTTTTCTTGTATGCATAGTCTCGTGTCATAATTATTATTCTTTTGGCTTAAACTTGCATAAATGCTGCTTCTGTACTGCAGCAAATAGATGAGTGCAAATGTTTGGATGTAAATAAAGCATCCTAGTGATGGGTTTTTATTTATTTATTTTGTTTAGTTTTTGGTGCTCAGCTCTTATTCAATTTCAGTTTCTGGTGTATCAGTGTATGCCTCTGCTCATCAATGGGGGACATTTGAGGAAAATGAAAGGGAGATTAAATTATCCTTGCATGTTCCTTTTCATACAAGCCTTTTCATACAAGTAGCCAAATGAAATAAATGATTTTTTTAATAAAAATATATTTATTTTCTTATCATGTATAACTAAACTCAAAATTTAGTAAATTCGGCATTTTCACTTTCGTTTCTAATTGTTACTAGTTTCTTTTCTCTCAGTAAGTTCAAGATTCAAATACAGCACACAAGTAACGAGTGCAAAATTTACCTTATTCTTTCTTTCTTTTTTTCTCGAGTTACATCAGTACTATTGGGTTGGTATCTTGTATTTTTGACATTTTAGTTCGGTAGAGCATTCGGACAGTGCTAGAATGTTGAAAGGGGTAAAAAACAGTTACTAAAGACTCTACAAATTGCATAGAAATTGAGGCCTGAAAAAGACTGATCGAGCAGTCTGTGCAGAACAGCATATTATTGAAATGGCTAGAGTTGTAACCGTTACATGGTTTGATTTAGTTTTTGATCCATATAAAGAGGGTTAAATAGAAACCATAGTAAGAGTGAAGTACAATACAAGGATACACCAAAGAAGCTCAGGTTGAAATAAGAGAGTGTAAAGAGAGATTCGAATACACCAAAGTGAAACTCAGATTTAGAGATGAGAGAGTGTAGAGCTAGTTCTTGTAATCCTTATTACGTATAATGGATTATTTTTTCTCTCTCGTGGAGGTAGGCAGTCAGTCAAATTATGTATATCTTTGTATTCTTGATTTTTATTGATATTTTTTATTTATTTTGTGTGAATTGAAACATTAGTTCCTCTTTTTTGCTGCATTTGGAGGTTTGTGTCCTAAAATTCCAACAATTGGTGTCAGAGTAACATCAAAGCTTAATCACTCGATCGCAATAAATATTCTAAACATGAAGACGAAAATTCCTACAGATTAGTAGGGGACACGGTGATAGGTAGAATTGCCACTACTACACAGGCAATCCAGCAGGGACGACATAAATCTTTGATATATGTGGCCTGGTTAAATTGATAAGCGTAGTATATCAAATATTCAGAAGAAGACAATAAGAGTTGAGATGAAGATCGACCAAATTCGTTCACCAAAAAAAAAATAGGGTGATTGTGGCTCAAATCAGTAACAGTGGAGATCTTTCGTCTTACAAGAGAATTACAGGAAGATCAGGCAGAGATCAGCGGCAAATAGCAGTGTTAGAGAAAGTTGAGTCACCATAGAAGGATGTTGATTATGAATAGAGAGGGTGGAGCACTTATACCTGTGAAAGGGTGCAGGATGAGGCAGCCGGTAGATCTTCAAGATGGTTTAGAAATTCGAGTCAAGGTAAAGATTATTGGGTTAGTGTTTCGTATTTCTGACATTCTAGTTCGGTAGGGCATCTGGACCGTGCTAAAATATTGAAATGGGCGAAAATAGTCATCAGAGACTCTGTAGACTGTAGAGAAATCGAGATCTAGAAAAGACCGATCGAGCGGTCTTTGGACCGCTTGAGTAGCATGTGTGGGACAACATATTATTGAGGTGACTAAGGTTGTAGCAATCACATGATTTGACTAAGTTTTGGATATATATAAAGGGGGTTAGATGGAAACCCTAGTAAGAGTGAGGCACAATGTGAGGATACACCAGAGAGACATAGGTTGAGGTCAGAGAGTGTAAAGAGAGACTTAGGTACACTAGAGTAAGGCTCAAATTTAGATATTAGAGAGTGTAGAGCTAGTTCTTATAATTCTTAGTACGTATGGTGTATTATTATTTCTCTCCCATAGAGGTAGGCAATCAGCCGAACCACGTATATCTTTGTGTTCTTAGTTGTTCTTGATATTATTTATTTGCTTTGTGTAAACGGAAACCATGGTTCCTCTTTTACGCTGTGTTAGGGAACTTGTGTCATAAAATTCCAACAAGTATTCAATAGTTGTGAGTGTTTAATTACATATTATTTTAATTTTTTAGACACACTTGATGCAAGATGTGCTATTAAAGGAGTTAGAATTACGATGAGGAGAATTAAGTTTTTTTTTGTTTTTTTTGGTAAATTTTTTTGTTATTTAGTTAAATTTTTATATTATATTTTTTGACTACTCTTATCAAGACAAGTTAGAAAAGTAAAGTTTCTTTTATCAAAATATAACAAAAATAAATAAATAAAGACAAGAAAATAAAACAAACACAAGTCAATAAATCAAATTTTATGTTACTTATTTTGTCTTTAATAAAATTCTTTCATATTTAAATCAAAATATAGTTTTTAGGGGTGTGCAGACAACCCGCTATTTTGTTCCAATTCACCAATCTAACCCAAACTCAACGCAACCGTGAGGGTTGTGTGAATTAGTGGATTAAGTTGGGTGGGTTGAGTGAAAAAATAAGAAAGGTGAATTGGTTGCGGATTTATATTTATTCAACGCGCCGTCAACTCAACCCACCTATAGTATATATTAGTTGTCGCGTTACTACATATGATGAATCTCTACCTCATATACATATTTATATTTATATATATTTTTAATAATTTATAAAAAAATAAATTAAAATATTTATAATTTTAATAATTACTTTATGTATTGTGAATATTTTTTCAATAAGTATGCATTGTTATTGTTAGATATATTAAATTATGTTATTATTATTATTGTTGTTGTTGATATTTTTAGTTAGTTTTTTACTTGACTTGTTAAATGTGAATTTTCAAAAAAACTGCAATAAGATTTTTTATTTTTTAAAAACTAATTTAAGAAAGTAATTTTAAAATTTAATAACTTTTCAACTCTCTAAACTACCTATACCGCGGGTTGAAACCACTAAAAAATATTATCCAACTAGTTAGTTTTGATGAATAGTGTATTGGTGGTGGGTTAAAAAAATAGTCACCATCAAATGTGGGTTGATTGAAAACTTTTTCTCCACCCGTTCCAACTTAATATGCGTACACCTCTAACATTTTTTGACTCCTCTTATTAGGACGAGTTGAAAAAGTAAAGTTTCTTTTATCAAAATATAAAAAATATTCAAAAAAGACAAGAAAATGTAACAAAACAAACTAATAAATCAAATTTTATATTGCTTATTTTTCTCTAGTAAACTTTTTTCAACTTTAGATTAGTTTTCAACTTTTTCAAGTCATCTATTCAAGAAAATTTAGAAAAGTAAAAATAATATAGTGAAAGAAATTAAAACAAATATTTAGAAAAGACAAAAAATTAAAAAAATTAAAATTTAGCCCAATAGGGCCTGCATTTCTATCCCCCTCAACGTTACTGATATTTAAAATAGGAGCTTGATTGATAACCCAAATTTTTAAAATTTTTTGGCAAAAAATGGAAAAAAAAATTAAAATAGCTCATTTGACAAAAAGCCAAAATGTCCAATAAAAAAACTAATTCCAAGGCATAATATCCCTGTTTACTAAATTATTTACTACTAATATTAACAATATTTAATCGTTATAATTAACAAGGACACTACTGTATAGTTTAAAATATATATATATAACTTTTATTTCCAATTGACCAATTTCAAAAAGAAGTTGGTATTACAATAATGAAAAGTTAGAATTACATTTCTACTTCCCTCAACATTTTAACATGAAAGCCTGGTTGACAACCCAAGTTTTTTTTAGCTTTTTAGTTAAAAACACCCCCAAAAAAATCAACATAGTTAGTTTAACAAAAAAAAATTTAAAAAATAAAATCTAAAAAATAATTCTTAGAATACTTTATTCATAATCCTACTTTATTCTAAAAATTCCAATACCCTTACTTGATAACTTGTTTCCAATTAATATCAATTATATATGTGTTTGACAAAAGTATTACTAGTAGCTTTTAGTTTCGTACTACTAATTTTATTTATAAACTACAAGTTTTTCTAAATACCCACAACTTCTGCTATAATTTATAATTATTTTTTCTTCTATTTTAGTTACAATCTATAATTTTTACAAAACAATCACAACTTCTGCTATAAACTATAATCTATAGGCTATTAGTTCTAGCCATGCTAAACACCACCTATATATAATAATTATTATTATTAACCATTAGTATTCAATTTGAACAAAAAAATGAAAAACTTATTTTATCTAATCAACCAACTTGGGAAAAAAGTAAGTTAATAATTAATTTATCAAACAACTTTTTTTAATCTCATTTTAGCTAAAAACAAAAATTTAAAAACTGCAAAGGGTAACTTTTAATAATTAAATAATCCAATTGTTGGGTAAGGTTCATCAAAACCTTCCAAAAATCTCCCTGGACTTGGATGGAATTTATTCAATTCAATTGTTTTTTTTACATAGAATAGGAAAAGCCCATCCAGGACATAAATTCTTCTATAATTGCCTATCCTCTATTTTTAATGCCATTTTTGCTAATGCATGAGCAAAAATTCGTGAAAACGCATGTGCCATAGGAGAGTTCTGCTAGGAGCCATTTACAATCCTCTATAATATTGCCAATAGCCGAGTAATTTTCCATAGGCTTAGTCACCGTCTTGACAATTGTAAGAGCATCACTCTCCACCACACAGCGAGCTATGGAGAGATCCTTTGCAAGTCTCATCCCATGAAGGATAGCAAGAACTTCAGTAGTCTCTGGTGTGCTCCATCCTAGTAGTCTCTGCGATAGGCCAGCCACAAAGCCGCATGTTCAGTTTCTGATGACAACTCCAAAGACTACTTCCCTTGTCTTTGTGTCACACGCGCCATCAACATTTATCTTGTAGGTTCCAAAGTCAAGTGGGATCCAGTTCAGCATGGTCGTACTAGATGGGGATTTCTTTCCATGGAACACTTTGGCATTTTCTTGAGTATATTGAGATAGAGGTCTTTTGCTCGAGTGATCATTAGGTCAGCTTTTGCACTAGTACTCGTGAAAATCAAAAAATTTCTTGCATTCCAGATCACCCAGGCAACAATTCCAAACCATCCACATACTTCCCTATCTCGTGTAAGGATTATCTCCCTTACCCAATCATGAAACTTGCCCATTCAAAAATCCAGAAGGTGAAACAAATTTGCCTCATTCCAAATCTCCTTAGCCTTTTCACAGCTCATGAACACATGCTCAATAGTTTCATCTGCATCTCCACACTAATGGCATGTTGTTTGTATCAGTAAATTCCAGCTTGCCAGTCTAGTGGTTGTTGGTAGAGCCTAGGAGCTTGCACGCCAAATGAAGATTCTGATTTTTGAAGGAACTTGGAGGTTCCACATTTCTGTCCACCAAATCGACTTGGAGATTTTGTTGGGGCCCACCCTAGATCTCACCTGGGCATCCTCTTCTTCCATTTCCTTAGGCACCCAGTAGCCCGACTTCACTGAATAGACTTCATCGTTTGAGTGAAACCAGATTTGCTCATCTTTCTCAAAACTATAACTTAGTGGCAGTGCTAATATCATCTCAGCGTCTTCATGTAGGAAATTCGTCTTGATCTTCGCTTCATCCTATATCAAATTATTGCCCATTAGGTCGCAAACCGTGGTACCCATCCCCAGGCTAGGAGGTGAGAAAATCTTAAGCGTTGTTAGTTGAGGGATCCACCTGTCCAAGTAGACTTTGATATTTGTGCCCTTGGTTATAGGCCAAATTGTGGCCCTCTCAATAATATTTCTTCCCTGAAGCATACTTCTCAATACAAAAGAGGGTCAGGAACCTAATTGTGCTTCCATGAATGATTTGTTGGGGAAGTATTTAGCTTTAAAAACCCGAGCCACTAGCGAGGTGGGGAATTGTAGGAATCGCCATCCCTATTTTGCTAGCATAGCCAAATTAAAGACCTCAATAGATCAAAATTCCAACCTGCTATCTCTCTTGGATGTGCACAATTTGTCCCAGGCCACCTAGTGGATCTTGTGTTTTTCTGCTTCAAAACCCCACCAGAAACGGTTGCCCAGTGAGTTGAGTTCGCGTATCAAGGTCTACGGGAGTTCGAAACAGCTTATTGTATATGTAGGAATGGCTTGTGCGACTGCCTTTAGGAGTTTCTTCTTTCATCCTTGAAGGTTCTTCCACACACGTTCCCTGATGGAACAAAACACCCTCTTCATATCTCTTCCAACAAGCATTGGGAGCGCCAAATACTTTTTGTGGTATTGAACTCTTGAGACATTTAACACTTGAGTGATCCTCTCCTTCGTGGCTTCTGACAGATTAGGACTGAAAACAATCGAGGATTTCTCATAGTTGATATGTTGGTCAGAGGCTTGTTCATAAGAAGACAGCATATCCTTGAGTTGCTGGGCCTCGTCAACTGTTGCTCTAGCAAAGAGCAAGATGTCATCCGTAAAGAAGAGATGAGTGATCGTGGGGCTGTGGCGTGCTACCTTAATTCCATGAAAGAACCTATCATTTGATGCCTTGGTTAGGAGACTGGAAAAATCTTCAGTGCATAGAAGAAACAGATAAGGGAATAAAGGATTCCTTTGTCGGAGGCCTCAAGACGGCTTAATGTACCTCATCGGTTCTCCATTGATGAGCACAAAGAAAGAGACTAAAGTGAGGCACGCCAAAATTTTGCTAAACCAAGAAGAGTTGAAACCCATCATTGTCATCATCTTTTCAAGGAAGATCCATTCGACCCTATCATAAGCTTTGCTCATATCCAGTTTTAGTGCCAGGTTCCCCTTCTGTAATGTCACGATTTTCAAACAATAAAACCCCACAATAAAAGGGTACTGAAACCCGAGTTTGAGCTTCCATCACGAAGTCAAATCAAAAGATTAATAAAAATTGAACTTTGTTAACCATATAAACCAAAAATGTTTCTTTTTCCCATTACAATCGAAGTAAATGAGAGCCCTTTTAAACCTTAAACAAGCCTCCAAAATATAGCTTTTGATATCGAAAAGATTCCCAATAGATAACCAACAAATCTTCTTTTCAAACAAATTTTCAATAAAAATGCGCCACCCAACGGAGTTCACTCAAGCGGACTCCCCACCGCTCGAGCGGTGAGGTACCCAAGAGCAAACTGCTCCAAAAGAATTTATGGCCTTAGGGACTTACAAAAGAATTCCACCAACCCAACTACAATTCTCGAGAATAACAAAAAAATTACAATGACAACAATCAACTCTAACTAAAATAACCCAAGAGGTTACCATGACTGATTTTCTCATTTGATTACATGCTTCTCTTTTTCACCTGAAATGTGTTTAAACAACGTGAGCCGAAACTCGTAGAAAATAGACTAAAAATGAACAAATGCATGACATGCGAGGATAGCTATGTGAGATACATCACGTAGTTTTATCTAAAAACTAAGTTCATTTTCAATCAAAATTTCATTCACATAACCAGATTTTCATAACCAAATAAATTTCATTTTAAGCACAACACCATATTTTTACCCCCTTCACTTCCTGATTATTTTCAAACCGTTCAATGCTTCACATTCTCAATTACCTTCCACATTTATCACAATTCTCAATCGTTCAACTAAGGTTTTTCGAACCAAATTCCATTCACGGTTTCCATACTTTCATTTACTCTCAACCATTAACCAAGTTTTTTTCAAATCCAAACCAATTATTGATTTAATTAAGTACCAAAACCTGGTTGACACTTATAGCCCTGGCGTAGTTATCACAACTAGGGCACGTGAGACCCGTTGGATAAATACCCATTCTGTAGCTTGACACAGAGAACACACATTTTTAGTTTTTCTCGGAAACATCAATGGGTGGGCCACCCAAGAGCACGCTTTTACGGGGATAAACCTGAAGGATGGGCCTACCTTACACTGCGCAAGTTTTTGATATTTCACCGAGGAGCAACTCATGCCCAAACTTAATTATCCAATCAAATCATATGGTACCTTAATTAGATCATTTACATTGAAACCAACGCGAGTCCAACTCAAACATGGTTCCTCTCGTCAACACCCTACACATTTAGGGTTAAGCTATTTAAATACGCATTTTGTTCTTGTTCACATTACATTCGAGTTTAATTAATATAAACCCCAATTAATCATCATGTGATTTTCGATTCTTGATCATATTAACGTTCTCATACGGTTCATGTTCAATAATTCATCGGATTTACACAAAATCTCCAACCCAGCATCCACCGTTTTTATACATGTTGCAAATTTATAAAATTTACACTCAAATAGGTTAACATAATCTCAATTTAGCCAAAAACTCAATCAATTTCGTCATCTGAGTCTCCAACCGCAAAACCCCCAAATTTTCATGAATTTAGCCCAAACCAAACCCTAGTTTTTCCTTTTTCAAATCAAATCATCTCTAACAACAATCACAAGATAGATTTCACCCAAATCATGCTTAAAGACCATAAACAACATGCTTAAACATTTGTCACCAACCTAGGATTTTAAAAATATAAGTTTTTTATGCTTTTAAGTAAATCCAAAGAAATACAACTCATATACATACAATAATCAAGATTAGTCTGAGATCCTACATTTAGGACGTTCCACCAACATGATTCGAGCCTCTAGCAATCTCCAAACCCTTAAAACCCCTTTCGCACAGCT
>JAULJZ010167401.1:0-18907 GCA_032270985.1 Heliamphora pulchella
AATTATAGTTCTTTAGTGGTGTGAACTGTAATTCAGTGTTTTATGAAAATTGCAGAAACTGCTGCGTCTTTCCATAATTGTAGAAATCGCCCGTAGGTATCTGTGTTCCACTGGAAATCTTACTCATAATTACTCCCCAGGTCCCTACTGTAACCCTATATATATGCGGGTAGACTGAACCAGTTTGAGATTAATTTTTCATGATCATTATTATGATATTATTTTTGTTTCTCAAGACTTAAATATATCAAGATTTTGCCGGTACTAGTTCTCGGAGGATCGTAGCCCAGACTATGTTCGAGAATCGCATAAGGGAATACGGTAGAAGAATTGACAGGAGCTTCAACTCGGAATTAAGTCGTAGTTGAAGATTGGATCTACAAGAGGTATTCATCTAAATTAACTTTGGTTGCACGGGTTTATATTTGAACGTTCGACGTCAAAATTTTTATCTGGAGCCCGTTTCGGCGTTTTCCCGTCCAGTTAATTTTTTTACTGAAAATCGTTTTAAAAAAAAATGATCTGAGCAGTATTGCCTCCAACACATAAGACATTTGTCTTATCATCGTGACAACATAGGGCTTAATGTAGCTTCCTTTTCCTTTAATAGTGTCTGGATTGCTTGGGCTTCATTGAACCTGAACTACAACACCCTGGTTCGGACCCTAGTTGTACCAACCCGAACAGTAACTACCCATGGAGCGATTTAGCCTAAACCCTAGTATTAGCAACGATTAGTTGACAAGATCTTAGGTCGCTAGAAGGATGAAAATCATAACTCAATCCAAAATCCTAATTTGACTCGAAAATCCTAAAAAGATCAAATGCTTAGAGGTAATGCCCTAATACTCAGAAAAATCTCAGGACAACTTAAATTAAGTAAATAACATAAAATATAAAATTAAAAATAAAGCATTCTCATAATTTGGGTAAAATGACCATTTTGCCCATAGTACAGCAAAAAGTCTTAAAAATCTAAAATTTGACACATAGATATCACGTTATCAGGCTTTAACGCTTTCACGAAAGACTAGAACAATGCACAGGAACCTCTTAACACCTCTTCGAATTGTAGAGCAATCTTTTCTCAACATTACGACTTAAAGTACTGTTAACGTCCACGTTTTGAAGACTAAGACCCCTGACTGCTGGAATGGTTAAGTAAGGATCTATTCAACTAACTACACCATTTCAAAGCACCCAACAAGTAGAATTATGCCATCAGTAATCAACAGATAGGAACAACGGCTTCAAACCCAGGGACTCACGACGCCACCATGTGACAGAATTTAGACTTTTCCAGACTAGTTCACAGTGGACCCACACATCCAACAAACTAGGAAGCAAAAGATTCGTACCGACAGTAGAGAAGTGAAAAAAAAAGAAACAACCTCGAAGCTTAGGACACCCTTAGTATGCAAGTAACGGAAGAATATTTGTATGTATCGATATTCACGTCGACTTTTCTCACCAAAATGATAGTATCTGAATCCTGCCATCCTCACTTTCAATGGAAATTTTTTTATGACAACTATGAGCATTAGGAACCTGAGGGAGAATTAACCATCAAACCACAATGGATCACATGACTCAATATTTGCCTCAGATATGCCTTTGATCACATTTAATTCCTTAGAATGATCGACCATCGGGGAGAAACGATCTAGTTAATGGAAGAGACATCCAAACCCTACATATCAATACGTGAAGGAACAACAGCGGAAGCTAAGAGAAATAATACAACACTTGGAATGACTAGAATAAGGAAGAAGGTAGATGATTACGGACTTCGACACCAGGATCGTCAAGATCGCGTCATGAGCATAGTGACATTCGAGTTACAATAGGTTGCCTCACCAAGATCACTCACTTTCTATTGATTAAACCTCATAACACATCGGCAACTACAAGCAAAAAGTGCATCTGTGAGATCTGCACCAACATGAGTTTCTATTATACCCAGCCGAGACTCGTATATCCCCTCTAGATGAATGGGCAATCTGAACACACAATTCTGAACCATCAAAAGTATGTTGAGAGTGTACTTAAGGGAATTTGAAGGAAACTCTTATCTTCAGTAAAAACCGCGTACAACAATAAGCTCCCAAGCTAGCTTTTTCAACCGTGTGAGAATTGTGTATAAATGATACTGCGAGATTATCAATATACGGAATAGAAATAGAAAGGAACAGATTGGTAGGAACAGACCTTAGCTAACCAACAAAATGACACCAGAGCCCAATACAAGAAATCATATAGAGTCTAGGATGGTAGCCACATATTAACAATTTTATAATTCTGTGCAATCTACAGTAAGCACGACAGGATCTCCTCAATTAAAACCATTCGTGGCAATGAACGTGTTGAGTGCTATGCTTTCACTTTGTGTGTAGAACCAACCTCATTAGACAGTTCGGTGACCCTTTTTCCTTTTCTCTTTCTTAAAGATGGCGGGACAAAGACAAAACCATGGTGTTTAGTAAAAGTAGGTGAAAGTGGAAAGGAAATGAAAGTCCCGAGCCTAGCACGAATCTTGCAAGATCTAATGGCCAATTTGGATTGATCGCGAGAGAAGGCACCCCAGGAAGGATCATGGTACTTATCAAACTTAAGGGTACAAAAGATCCCAGCACCTGGGAAGAATAATTTTTCCCAAATAACAGAGGTTTGGATCAAGGCCACAAAGCAACAACAACTAACAATAAGAGCTTGTTATAGGTGCAATCAGCCAAAACATAAGATGATGCACTGCCCAATAAGAATTGGAGAAGATAATCACTACGGAAGAACCACTACGGAAGACCACTATGGAAGAACAAGAAAATCGTGCGCTCGAAACCTTACTCTCAAGGTGACCGAAAGGAACAACTAGGAAAAAGGGCACTAAAATTAAAAATCTGTTATAAATGCCGGAAGCTTAGACATAAAAGACCTGAGTGCCCACACCAAAGGGGGTTAAACTACAACAACCGTCAGCGAGGACAGGGCTGCAAGGATCAAAAAAATCTATTGCAGCAAGAAACAATTGGTTTGAAAGGGGTGGTGTAACCTGACCAACCAGAGAGCGATGAGTGGAGTGTTTGTCATTCACAAGAGACAAACTCAATAGTCTGCTATAATTGTAATAAATACGGACATAGAAAGTTTGAATACTCGCTACCAAGGGGAAGAGACTACAACATTCGTCAAAAGGGAACGGGTGGTTCGGGAAGAACGATACAACTTGACTAATAAGAGAACCAATGGACAGGAGGCTCGCCTTCACGAGAGAAAAAGGAGTATTCGTTAATAATAGGAGGTACGCCCGAATTCGCAAACTCTAAGATATATGCTAGTTAGACTTGTTGCATTGTCCTGAGAAAGGATACACTTAAGGGACAAAGGCTTTTAAGTTAACACTAGCCAAGCAATTATCACACCATGAGTATGCGACGTGATCATTGAAAATTTTATAGTGATCGGTTTAAGAAATTAGTCAGATAAAGCAACCGTTTTCCCCAAAATGTTGAACGTATAAAACCCAACCCTATTTACACCTCAATAAAGAACGACTCAAGTAAATAAGGACAACAACGTCGAAGAGATGAGATGCAAGTAATCATCCATAACCTTTCGCATGAAATTTCAAGAACGAAATCTATTTAAGAGGGTAGATTGTAACACCCCGGTCTGGACCCTAGTTGTAACAACCCGGACAGTAACTACCCGTAGAACGATCTAGCCTAAACACTAGTATTACCAACGGTTAGTTGACAAGATCTTAGGTTGCTAGAAGGATGGAAACCCTAACTCAACCCGTAACCCTAATTTGACTCGAAAATTCTAAAAAGATCAAATACTTAGAGATAAAGCCCTAATACTCAAAAAAGTCTTGGGACAGCCTAAATTAAGTAAATAACATAAAATATAAAATTAAAAATAAAAAAATCTCATAATTAGGGTAAAATAACCATTTTGCCCCTAGTACAGCAAAAATTTCTAAAAATTCAAAATTTGACACATGGACACCAAAAATAAAAAATTTACATATAATTAATTAATAAAAGACAAAATAACAACATAATTGACAAAAATACCCTTGCATGGTTAGCTACCTAGGGAATTGTGTCTAAAAAGCTACTTTTTGTCTTTTTAAGCTTAAAAATGAGAAATAAAGCATTATTATGACCTAAGACTTTTTGTACAAGTAATATGCATAATAATATAATAATATAGGTCAAAAAAGCAAACAAATAATTATTTATAGTCTCTACACAATAAATAAGTCAAAAAGTCAATTCTTGTCAAACTAGCTTAAATTGACTTAAAAGCCTACACCTATTTAATTAATTGCTATCAAAATTTTGATAAATCATGAAAAGACTAAATTAATTATAAACACATTAATATAATAAGTTTTAGTAGGTTATGATACCAAAAGATACATAAAAATTTATATTTTATGCATTTTCTTGCACAAAATGGTATCAAAACTCAACTTAAATCCTAAATTAATACAAAATCAGTTTTGCACTGCCCCAAACATACCCTAGACGAAACCCTAGCTGCCAAAAATCTGATTTTGTAAGTCTCAAATATCACCCACCCCCTATGCAACCAATAGGAATTAAGAAAAATTTAAAATAAAGCTTACAAACAATAATTATATCTCCATTATATTTTTGCTATAAAAATATACCAAACCCTCCTAATCTCTACATGAGGTTTGGCCATAGAGAGTGAGGGAGAGACCCATAAAAATATTCAAGAAGGAGAGAAGAAGAAAGGAAGCAGTAAGAAGAAGGAAGGAAGAACCAAAGAAAGTGCAACAAAGCTAAGTTCCACTTCTTCAACCTTGTGAGCGTCAAAACAAGTAAGTAAATCTCCTAAAACCTTCTATCATTCTCTCATAAAATAGCCCTCAATCCATCTCTATAATTAACCATAAGAATAAGAAATAAAGATTCACTCAAAAAGGTGTCATAGGAGTAGATTATGGATTGTTCATGTATGATCAAGTGTTGCATGTGCTTGCATGTGAGTATTTTTGAGTTTTATGACTTAAATAGGTTCTAAAACTTTGGTTTGTATGAGTATATGACATGCATGCAAAGAAAGTACATAAAAAATTAACACAATATGAGCTAAGTTATCAAAACCTTAGATAACCTAATTTTCTGGCCATACCAATATTTTGCTATGAACTTTAAAATAACATAACTAATTGTAGAAAAATGATCTTAAAGTGATTTTTATGTCCAGACCTAGATCTTTAAGTTCTATTTCATACGAAATTGGTTTTAAGTGATTTTGTTGGGCAGAACTCTAGATATACCATTTTTACCAAAGAGTGTCAAAGTTTGACCACTCTGAGTTGCAGACCTAAAAACCCTAAATTAGAGTGAGAACTGACCTTGGGTCAAAACATAAAACTTGTCGATGACATGTTTATCTTACTTTTCACTCCAAATGAGCCAAAAATATGAAGTCTTGTTGTGTCAAAATCCTTCCCAAAGTCACTATTGTGACTCAGTGACTGACAGAGCTCTCTGTCACACAATTTTGTGAGACCAAAATCCTAAGTTTTTAATAGCCAAATCCAAAAGTGGTAAACATGAAAAATGTAGCTAACATATTAAGCTAAGTACTGAGCAACAATCAGCTCAAAATACCCTCGGATGGTACCCCAAAGATTTTGAGCATCATCTGTTGAAAACCTATTCTGCAGATCCTTTTTAGGCTGACTAAACCCACTTTATGAATTGGCCAAAAGCACCAATTTGTTCCAAACAACTTGCCCTAGAACTAAACATGAAACCTGTAGGGGATACCTTAAGCTAAAATCTCACTAAACATTAGACCTATAGTCCTTGAATTGACACCCCAAAATTGAGGCCAATAGAGGCCCAAATTCTGTACTTTTCTCTGTAAAGTGCTGAATGGTTTTCACTCAAATAAAATAAATGACCCTTTTTTCTGTAGGATCTAACCTTAGGGATAAACATGAAAGTTGTAGAGAATATCTTTATCTAATTGGTGTTCAAAAATTAGAAATTAAATCCATATCAAAGTACCTCAAAACACTACTATAACTTTATAATTGACACTTGAACAATTGCTCAACTTTGGCTAAGTGCGAGAATAGCATGTTATATTTTGAAACTTGAATACATGGATTTTAAATGATTTATGTGAGTGATTGGCGTATGAATTTAACAATTTGATGATTAGGAATCATACCGATAGGTTGGATCCATGCCGCATGAATTATAGTTTATGCTCCGCATGCTTATACTTTATGCTTTAGTGAGTTGTACCTTGTGCCAGATCATATTTATATGGCATGCTATAATTATTTGTACACGAGAAGTATATCACACACCCTGAGCATTGTTACACTTGCATCTTGGTTTATTAGAGTCCCTCTTGTATCTATCATTGTGGGTTGGGTTATATGGAAATCATTCTTTATGTGGTTTTGGATCTAGGGCATCTCTGGTTGCCAAATTTAAAAATGAATTGGGAGATTGTTTATTATAAAAAGGGGGTTAGGCACCATGGGTTCGTCACTAGCTTTTTAATTAGACTTTGGGTTGATTCCTAACGAGCATCCTGGTCCTTAATGTGGGATCGGTTGGCCTGGAATAAGGATGGACAAAATTGGAAGGCCCGCCTCCACGCCGTTGCCATTGAGTAAAACGGCTGAGGCATGTAGTCGAGGCGAGCGTTTACCTTTCGCAATGAGGCGAGGATAGGTTCGGTGATCAAAAGTCCCATCAAGTCTACTCTGTAATTTTTGGTGTGAAATTCATGATATTATTCTGGATGTATGACGGGTTGGGCAACTGCATTGCATTCATTTGCATCACGCACTTGCACAATTTCTCTTATATATGCTTATCCTGTTGAAAATGCTAAATTTGCCTGTCTCTTTGGCCTTAAAATTGTATTGGGTATTATACGATATGTATTATAAGATATTGGGTAAATTTCACTAATCACCCCTAAGGTTTCTAAAAAAAACAGAAACCCCCCTATGCTTTCAAAAATTGCACAAACCTCCCCTCAGGTTTAATTTTAACATCAAAGAGAGCCCAATCGTTAAAATTTTTGTTTAATTTAACGAAAAATCACCGTTCCACCCCAAAACCTCCCTCAAAACCACTACCCCACTCCAAAACTGCCATCAAAACCGCTGTTCCTAACCCCCACCCAAAACCGCCACCCCCCAACCCAAGCCCACGGCCGCTCCCCCCCAAATCGCCAAACCCCCCCAACCTAAAACCACTACAGGTCCCCCCCCCAAACCCTAACCCGTGCGGCGTGCGACGGTGGTGGCGGTGGCCTGCGGCGGTGCAGTGTGCGGCGTGCGACGGTGGCTCTCTCTTTCTCTACTCTCTGTTTTATATATATATATCGTGCGGCGGTGGGGGGGACGATGGGTTTGGGGTGGTGATGGTTGGGGGGGTGACTGGTGGTGGGTTTGGGGGGGGATCGGCGGTGGTTTTGAGGGCGATTTTGGGGTGGGGCAGTGGTTTTGAGGGCAGTTTTGGGGTGAAACGGTAATTTTTTGTTAAATTAAACGAAAATTTTAACGGTTGAAATTTCTTTGATATTAAAATCAAATCTGAGGGAAGATTTGTGCAATTTTTAAAACCACATGAGGGGTTTTTATTTTTGTCAGAAACCTCAGTGGTGGTCAGTAAAATTTACCCTAAATTTATCTGTGTGCTTTATACATGTTTTACAAATACACAGATAAATTTATTTGTTCTATGGTCCAATTGGATCTGGCGCGTTAAAAATTTTGTTGATGGATAAAAAATAAAAACACCACTACTTTAATGATTTTAGTTTTTTTTTTTTTTAGAGGAGGGGAGGGGGGGAATTTGTCTCTCTCTTAGGGCTATTATAAAAGCACGTCAAAATCGTCCCAATAATTTTAGTGATGTAAGATTTATTGGGTAGATTATTTATATAAAATTGTTAAATTAATTTATAATAATAATAAATAAATTATACTAATCTTAAGAATAAATGATATTTAATTTTGAGAATGAATAGTACATTTTTAAAATTAATGAACTTGAAGAATATAATTATTAATATTTAACTACTTTAGATTTTATATGATAATATTTTCAATAAATTTAGCTTTGCTTATCGAAATATAGGCTTGTTTGACAGCCTGACTTTAAACTAGATTTCTTACTTAAAGACATTTTAAACTAAATAAGTAAAAAAATTATTTTGAAAATCGTAAGAGTGACTTAAATGTAAAAGGTTTAAAGGCAAAACAAATTAAATCAGGAAGAAGGTGATATAATTTTTTTAATTTAACATAATTTTGTATTCAATATTGATTAATTTTGATATATTTCAACAAGTAGATTTTAAAACTTAATTTTTATAAAAAAAAATAGATGTGTTTAATAAAAGTTATGATATTTTTAAAAAATATATAAAATTATATTATGTTAATAATTAAAAAGGAGAAAATACTAAAAATCAATAAATAAAAAGGCAAAAAGTTAAAATTAAGAAACAAAACTTAAAACTTATTTTAAATTTAAGCAAAAAGACAATAAACACAGTTTAAAATCGATTGGCAAACGAGACCATAGTCAGCGTGAATCTAAAGTAAGGCCCTATTTGGACTCTCTTAAAAGCTGATTTTATTTTACAAAAAAATTAATTTTTAAGCTGTATTGTTTGACCTCTTTAAAAAATTACTAACTTTTTTTACTCATTTTTTCAATAAAAAAACTTATATACATTCCAAACGCGCTAACATTTTTTAGAGTAAAATGACTATGAAAAATTTAAAAAGTCAATTCTCTTTACAAAAATAAAAAAAAATCATACTAATATCCTAAACACTACAATTTAAAACAAAAATAAAAATATTTTAAATATTTTAAATTGCGTGAGCTCTAATGAGGGAAATCAAAAGGTGAAGCTTTGAATTATATCTTTGAAATTTATCATTAATTTATTGACACAATACATGTCGGTGATTCACACGTGTTTTAGGTTGAAAAATTAGTGGGTGATGAAGGATCACGTGATCCTCGTCTAAGGCAAACTTATTTATTGTTTATTGAGTTTTTATTTAAAAATAATAATTAAATATCTTATTTATTTAGTAAAATTTTAAAAGTTAAAAGAAATTTATAAAGTTTTAAAAATTCTATTTAAAATGAAATATATATATTTTTAGCTAAAAATTCTATGTTTTTGGGGTCAAGGTTTTATTCCCTTTTTATAGTTTTTATTAATCTTAACAAGAATTTTTAAAAAAGATCATCAATTTAATTTTGAAAATGTTCAATCAAAATAAACTAAAAATCCTTGGTAAGAAAAACTATTTAGCATAAACCAAATTCGATAACAAAATATTTAGGTCCTGTATGGGCTAATTTTGGTAATTTTTTGCCTTTTTTTGTTTTTTTTGAATTTTTTTCACGTTTTGATTAAAACTTATCACTTTTCGGAATCGTCTCGACGAGATGAATCAAAAAGATAAAAAAATAATCAAAAGATGAAAAAAATTCATTAAAGACAAAAATACATAACATAAAATTTGGCTTATTAACTTATATTGGTTTATTTTTGTCTTTTCTGAACCCTTTTATAAATTTTGATTAAAAAAATTTATTTTTTCAGTTCGTCTCGATGAAAAGAGTTGAAAATTTTAATTATTTGACTAAACGATGAAAAATTTTATTAAAAATAAATATAAACTAAATAAAATAAGTAAATAAATTATTATTCCAAATGGGGCCTTAGATTGATAATTTGCTATTAATTATTCTTTTGCTTCTAGTAATTCAATAGTCAATCTCTAACACTACTCTAGAAAATAATTTAAAAAAATAATAAACCCTATGGGTTGCCCAAACAAATTTTATTTCCAAAAATCATATTTTGATTGTGCTTCAATATCTATGCTATTTTACTAATGGAGAACTCAATTTGGTGCCTCCTTACAAATAAAGCTCTGTATATATTTGTTGGACAAAATTACTTTTTAACAACAAAATTAGTTTATTCTTTTATTTTTAAAAGGGTAAATATTATAAACAAAACAAATTAATGTTAACCCATGTACTATACAATTTATTAATTACTTTTCCCATAAAGTTTTTATAATTTTATTTTTAAAATATCTAAAATACAAAAATAAAATAAAATAAAATAAAATAAAATATATTGCATAGCTTGCCACAACTCTAGTATCAATTAGCCAAGACCTTTGTATTATAATGGCAATGCCACAACTTTCTACAATGGAGATTATAAATTCGAACCTCTTTGGGAGCTATTAGAGATAATCCTCATTTGCTTTTCCTCGTGAGAGTGTTTGGCAAGGTTAGAGCATCTTTAGACGACTCGCCAAAGCCATTGTTTTTGCTATTTTATAGCATGATTCACCAAAATGGTGCTCCATCAGCCTCAATTAATGTAGCTCGCGGTTTTAGCTTTGCCCACAGTACCTCGCCAAATGTAATGAGTTACTTTTGGCTCACGATATCATATATTAATGTGGCTCGCGGTTTTAACTTCTCCCACCGCTTCAATTAATGTGGCTTGCGGTTTTAACTTCTGCCACAGTACCTTCTCAAATGTAATGAGTTATTGTTGGCTCGTAATATCATATAATATTATTGTTGCTCAGTGGTCACTATTTTTTAACTTTGATTCGTAGTTTTATTTTTTTGCTCACGTAAAATTGTTTTTACAATATTGCTTTTTTGCTTAAATAATTTGTGGCTTTTAATCATTTTTATTAAATAGAATATCTTTTTAATAATATTTATTTTGCTTAAAGTCATTTTAAGCTAAATAAAATTTGTAATTTCAGGTCACCTAGAAATCTTACCAAATTAATTTCTAGCTCTTTTTTTTTACTTAAAGTGATTTTAAGTATGTAGGTGGCTCAAATATACAACCTTCGAGATATTAAAAAATTTGGGTAAATCTATGACTCGAGTCACCCGAACGATTGACTCAATCCCTTGAGCAGTGGTTGGATGGAAAGCAAATAATGGCTCTTTTGAAAATATTCTAATCAACATGTACTCTAAGCTGAGATACTCGAGTTATTGGGGACTCGAGCTACTCTCTCTCTAGGGGGTTTAACCACCATGTTCGGCCCAATTACTAAACTCAAGTCGCTTAAGTGGATTGTCATGCAAGCAAATGTTCACATCATACACGATTTTTTACTTTGGCTTAAAGCGCCCAAGTCACTAGGACCCTTAATGACTCAAAGGGTCATCATAATTCTTTAGTGCAAAACAAAGACGAAGTGCTATGTTTTATATTCGAGCCACTCGAGCTACTAGAGTGTCGAGTTACTCAAGCCAGTCAACTTCGTACCAACAGCTAAGCGGACTTATAACTCCAAATTGCTTACGTTGCAGGAAGACCAAGACTCAATCTACTCGAATTGTTGGGATCCGAGCTGCTAGGACCCCTAGTAGCTCGACCAACTAATATTGCTGCTCATTGCGTAGAGGCACAAGACATTCCATAGCACAGACTGTGAAGCGTAACCCTGACTACGAATGAAGACATTCCATAGTATAGACTATAAAGCATAACATAGACTATGACAATAACTCTGACTACGTAATTATATGGCCATGGCACAGATCATGAAGATAGTACAGACTGTGAGTGTAGCTTTGACTACCTAATTATGATGATATAATACAGCTTATATGGCTCAGCTCTAACTAAATAGCCAAAATATAGCACAAACTATATGATCATAGATTCTTCTGAGAATCAGAAGAATATCCTTGAGACAATGAAGACAATGGCAGTACAATTCTGCATGGGACGGTGGGAGACATGTGACTTGGTGGCTAATGAAAGGATTTGTCACACCATGGGATGCCACTGCGACTCAACTACTCGAGTGACCCCGAGTCACTCGACCCTAGTGGATCGGATGCCTGACCCGAGTGGGATGGGTACCCACTGGATTCCCCCTGGCTGACCTGGCTTAGTTGGAGCAGAACTCTAATTCTGATAATCCAGAAAATGCTCTGATAGGATCTCTTAATCCCCGAAGGTTATCTTTCACAACCTGATTAGATCTCTTACGAGTCACATTCTAATCCTGATTACTACCCAAGAGGATTATAAATAGAAGTGATGGTCATGCTCCGAAGAGAGCATTTTTTTAGACTCTCGTTCAAATTGTTCATACTGCCATATACTCCAATTTCGGCTAGCCTTCTCCTTCACCTAATCATCGTTCTCTCTCTGCTGTGTGTTTTTTGATTACTTTGTATATTTCACATCTCGGGTATTTATTAATTATTTTCTTCTAAAAGAACCTTATATTATTTAGCGGTTCCACTAGGGAGGTGAATTTGTGAATGGTCAGTACTCGAAGCAGATTACATACAACCCCAAAACCAGCCATGTCATAAGGTCATTTTGACAGTAACAAATGTAACATCAATCTTGGAATGGAAGAACAGGCGAATCCCAACTACAACTGTGACGATTTGTTCTTGGATGCACTACAGGCCATTCAAGATGGTCAAACTAGTATCCTGAATGCAATCGCGGGGCTAACTAACTCGATCTTGGCAATAGTAATGAACGCCAGCTGGATAAAAGCTCTAGTCGAGAGACAACTAGTTGAGAAGATGCTAATCGATCCGCGAGTGACTCCTATGGGTCAGCAGCATCCAATAAAACAAACTCGGCCTCAAGGAAAGGTGACTCCGATCACGATGTAAGGGTCTATCAACCTGGATCCCATCCCACCAAGAATACAGGCCCAGTTTGCTACGATTGCAGATGTCCAAGCAATGTTCCAGCAGGAGAGAACAAAGTGACAACTACCATCCTTACTAGATCCGGATATTCAGTCATCTTATCCGATGTATCTATTGAGAGTGCCTTACCCAGAAGGCTATGTAGCACTGAAGTTCATGAAATTCAATGGAAGTAACGGGAACGCAAAGGAACACGTAATGAGATTCGTAGAGATGGTTGGAGCCTATAGAGGGGATCATTCACTGTGCCTACGAGAATTCTCAAAGTCCTTGACATATAGGGAATACAGTTGATATGTCAATCTTGCACCAGGTTCAGTCATCACTTGGGAAGACATAGTCAACAAGTTTCACACAAAGTTCTTCTAGGTGCACGAAAAGGTAACTATGCTCACCCTGGTTAGAGAGATGCAGAGGTTGGGAGATAATTTGCTCGAATATGTCAAACATTTTCTGGACCTAGTCGTTGAATGCCACGACCCAGTTAGCGAGACTCATTTTGTACAGATGTGTGTTTAAGAGATCCTACGAGAATACAAGGCACACTTAATTGACCTCAATCTACATACATTTTTTGCCCTGATTGGGGCAGCCCAAAATCTGCGCAATATCATTAAACCACCTACAAAGCCAATCTCTTTCCATAGTGATAGAGCCCAAGCCACGACAGCCTTCAGTGGGTCAAACCAAGAGAGAGAAAGAGGAGATGATAAGAATAAGAGGTGGCGGGAAAATGACATGTTGCCGTACCCATGCAGTATCAAGATGGTGAAAAAGCTAGTAAAAGAATGGGTAGCTGACAAAGAGCTAGTATTGCCGCCAGTAGAAAACCTCCCACCTAAGAAGGACAGAGAAGGACCAAACTATTGTGTCTATCATCGAACCAATTTGCACTCCACAAAGAGGTGCTTCACTCTTCGAAGAATTTTCAAAAGAAAGGTGGCTGAGAAGCAGTTGAGGTTCACAGACGAAGAGGGCAGCGATGTTAGAAAGAGGCCATTCCCTGAGCATGACTGGGAAGTTAATGTGGTGACAAGAGATGACGAAGTCCACGAAGTTCAGAATTACAGGGGCACATAGGACCCGATCAAAGCATTACAAGAGTCGTTTAGATTCAAGTGGTTTTATGATTAGCTCGAGTTTGCATCAAAGTTACAAAGGGAAGCAACAAAGGCAATTACGAGAATAGCCGAAGCGAATGACTCGAACTGCATGGCCCTAGAGGGAACACTTCGAAAAGTGGCAGTGAACTCTTCGAATGTAATTGTTTTCACCGACTGCTTATACATTACTAATACTATAAATGTGGTATCGGTTAGACGGATATTTTTGGACAACGGAGCTTCCATTAATATTATGCCTAGGAAGACGTTCGAATGAACATGGATTTTAGAGGACAAAATAGTGAACAAGTCTATAATAGTGACATGATTCGGAGGAGAAAGGAACAAAGCCCAAGGTTACGTCACAGTGAACCTAGAATTGCAGGGGATTTATATTCCTGCCAAATTCCACATCATTGATGCTGATACGAGTTATCACGTTATCCTAGGAAGGTCATAGATGCACAGGTATGGGGCAGTATCTTTCATCTACCATCATTGTGTAAAGTATCGGTGGCATGAGAAGAAGGTTACCATTAGAGCCACTCAAAAACCATTCCAATATGGGGAGGCACACTTGGCTAACGCAATGTTCTTTAACGAACTCTAAGAAAGTAAGTTGATAATTGAGAAGGCAGGCACAGTAAAGATACTGAAGTGAGATTGCTCGAACAATGGAAAAGCAAAAACAGGATCGACTAGTAGGAACAAGGATATTGTTCACAAACCAGCTTCAAAACTTGTCAAAGTCAGAGAAGGAGGGAAGATGATCTATTACTTGTGAAGGTGCGCAAGGTTGGTTGCTACTTCACAGACAACTAACCTTGAGACTGCCGAAGTTATCATACCACAACCAGCACCTGACTGCATGTAAGACGGCCCTCGACCACAACAAGAGCCATCAGAAGAGATCGACTTGAGTACAGATAAATAGTCACCCAAGCCGGTATATGTGAGTAGGGCATTGCCAGAGGAGGTCAAGCATGATCTAATCAATCTCTTAAGATGGTATTCTAATGTTTTCGCATGGAACTACAAGGAGATGCCGGGACTCAGTGAAGAGTTGGTGATTCATCATCTGGATGTGTTCCTAGAAGCTCGGCTAGTAAAGTAAGCTGCTCAAAAATATCATCTTGAATTAGAGGGGAAGATTAAATTCGAGATTGAGAAGTTACAGAAGGCTAAGTTTATAAAGCCCATACAATATCTGACTTGGTTAGAAAATATAGTGTCAGTGAAGAAGAAGAATGGGCATATCAAAATATGTGTTGACTTTAGAGATCTAAACAAAGTGTGTCCAAAAGATGACTTTCCTCTCCCACACATTGGCACACTAATAGACACAACCTCAAGCCATGAGATGTTCTCTTCCATGAACAGGTCTAGCGGCTACAATTAGATTAGAATGGCACTAGGCGACGCAAAGAAGACAGCATTTCAAACGCCAGTTGGAAACTTCTGCTATACTATTATGCTATTCGAGTTGATAGAACACTGGCGCAACATATCAGTAGGCTATGGTGGCAATATTCCATTATATCTTGCATCAGACAATCGAAGATTATGCGAACGATCTGGTAGTAAAATCGAAGAAGCGAAAAGATCATCTGACTGACCTAGAGGCAGTATTTAGTAGGTGTAAAAAATTCAACATGAGGATGAATTCACTAAAGTGCACATTTAGGGTAACAGCAGGAACATTTTTGGGATTTCTAGTACACCGACACGAAATAGAAGCAGACAGCAAGAAGATCAAATCTATAATGGAGATGCTTCCTCCTTAGTCTCAGAAGTCGTTAAAGGGATTCGTGGGGAAGATATTATACCTACGTCGTTTCATCCCGGGACTAACAGAGATAACATTCCCTTTTCTGACCTACTCAAAGGGAGCACAACAATCAAGTGGACAGATGCTTTCGACAGAGTTAAAAAAGCATTGATTACCCCTCAAACCATGATCGCACCATAGGCCAGGAAGCTACTCATATTGTATCTCACATCTACAACGAGGTCTATAAGAGCCCTACTAGTACAAGAAGTCGAAGGAGTTGAATGACCAGTATATTACATCAACAGAAAGATAAGAGTACTGGAGGAAAGATACACTCCATTCAAGAGACACTGCCTAGCATTGGTATTCACAGCACAGAAGTTGAGATATTATTTCCAAACTCACTAAATTGAAGTGGTAACCAAATACGATCCAATCAAATTTCTACTCAACAAGCGTGCACGAACTAGACAAGTAGCCAAATGAATGTTGTCTTTACCCAAATTTTACATCGTGTGCATGGTACCCAGAGCGATCAAGTGTCAAGCATTAGCCGAGCTACTCACACAATTCCTCGAGCAGGTCATCGAGCCAGATAACGAAGAATTACCATGAGAAGTATGCAGAATTGTATTTACTGAGAGGTCAAATGAATGGTGGATCTTGCAATCTGATGGTGCTGCAGCAGGGGAAAGGTGGAGCAAGAGTGGTCTTGACACACCAAGAGTCAGGAAGAAGGAACGAGTTAACCTACAAGCTAGAGTTCAGGTGTTCAAACAAAAAGGCCGAGTACGAGGCACTCATTATGGGATTGTTAGCTACAGAACGAATGTGAGCCAGACGACTGAAAATCCTAGGAGATTCAAGCCCAGTGGCAAAGCAGTCAACAGGAGAATTTGGATTGAAAGAAGTTGCCTTGGTGGCATACAGAACCATGGTGCAGAAGCAGCTCGAAAAGTATAAGGAGGTCAGATTCGAGCATGTCCCAAGATCAGCCAATCGACTACCAGATGCACTAGCCACACTGGGAGCAAAATTGGAAATCTCTGATGACTCGACGACTATTACAGTAAGAAGGAAAAATGAACCAGCTACTCTCCTCGGGTTATACCCAAACCAAGCCAAGGAATATTGGCGGGCTCCAATTATCAACCAGCTACAGAATGGTCAAGGCTCCCTACCTATGGTCAAACTAGCTCGGTTCACATTGATCGAAGGAGAGCTCTATCATCATACAATGGGAGGACTATTAGCCAGGTGCATAGACAAAGAGGAGGCAAGGTGGAAGTTATACCACATTCACAAGCAAACGTGTGGAGAGGCGGACGTCAGTCCCTGTAGGAGGATTCAGAGGCAGGGATACTATTGGCCAGAAATGTCAAGAGATGTTGCTCAATTATAGGGAGAGTGTGTACGCTACCAAGCAACAACAATTTGAGATAAATGTTCCCTTAACAAAGTCGCAATCGATTGGAGGACCCCCTACCTTGATTATCTATGAGAAAAAACACTCCCACCAAACCCAATGATAGTAGCTCGGATCAAGAAATAGTCAGCAAGGCTCTTCATCGAGCAGGGGTAATTATTTCAAAGAAGTATAGAAGGAGATCCGCTGCGATGTGTAGCGTATGAGGAAATAGAAGATTTATTAAAAGGCGCCTATCGCGGAGATCATCAGGATTGAACCTGACCATACCAGCAATTATTGCATCTAGGTTATTATTGGCTGACTATGGAAGAAGATGCTAGAAGACACACCAAGAAATGTCAAGCCTGCCAAAAGCATGGAGACATGATACATGCCCCAGCAATTAATCTACACAGCCTAAGGACTTCTTGGCCCTTTCATACATAGGCCATGGACCCAATCGAACCAATACACTCAAGTTATAGAGCATCAGTGGATACTGGCAGTAACAGAGGTGTTCACTAAGTAGGTCAAGACAATTTCGATGAAGAGAGCAGTAGTAGACTTAGTGGCAAACATCATAAAAAAGCACATCATATGCAGGTTTGGGATCCCTAGAGTTATTTTATTGGACAATGAGACACCTTTTGTAAGCAAACAAGTCCAACAGTTACTCGACTTGTACTAGATAAAGCATCACAAATCGTCACCCTACCACCCTAAAGGAAACGGAGAAGCCAAAGCAACGAACAAAACCCTGATCAAAGTACTGAGCAAGATGATGGAAGAAAATGGCAAAGCATGGCCTAATCACCTCTCAGTAGCACTATGGGCCAATCAAACTGCACAGAAGTCCTCTACCTTGGCCTCACCCTATTCCCTAGTCTATGGCTTAGAGGCAATACTACTTGTCGAGTTGGCAGTGCCCTCTGCCAGGATGGCTCTCGCTATAGAGTGGAACCGACACCATAGACTGACAGACTTAGAGGCAATTGAAGAAAGAAAAGACAAGGCAAAAGAAAAGTTAGAGAAGACCCAGCAAGCAAGGGCGAAAACATACAACAAGAAAATACATAAGTGAGAATTTAAGGAAGAAGACTTAGTTTGGAAGTTAGTCAATCCTCTCATGAGGGGACTACGAGTGTCCAAATTTTCTCCTAAGTGGGAAGGACTATTCAAAGTTGTGCAATGCAATATCAATGGGTATTACAAGTTGGTTAGAGCCAACAATAGTTTTAGAACAGGACCCATTAATGTCAACTTTATCAAGAAGTATTATGCATGGAACAGCATAATTAACAAGACAGCTTTGTTAAGCAAAAAATGTAGTCTTCTTTTCATTTCATTTATCAACATAAAGAAGGGTTAACAGAGAATGTTCACAAATGTGAAAACTACATCATGCCTTTCAAAACCATGACCTCTAAACCTATGCTTAAAGGAAAGGGACTATGAGAAGGCACTTGAGCCTATTCCAGTGCTAATTCTTGCTGAGCACGAGTGAGCTCTGACCCTGCGACCTCTAGAGCAATCTTTAAGTCCGAAACTCGATGGGCTGATAATTCCGCAGAATGCTCCTTCTCCTGGATTTGAGCTAAAGATTCAGAATGTAGTAGTAAATTCCAGACACCCTCTAGTCTCGCGCGCAGCTGAGACAGGTTTAGCTTCGTAGTCTCCAAGTTGTCAACGTCCAATAGTGCAGTGTCTAAGATCTCCTGATCCATTTTGTTGATAGTAAAATTCGAGTGGGTCGAACGCCTAACCCGAGTGGGTCGGGTACCCACTAGATTCCCCCTGATTGATGTCCTAGTTAGAGTAGAACTTTAATTCTGATAATCCAAAAAAT
>JAULJZ010167412.1:0-25169 GCA_032270985.1 Heliamphora pulchella
GGAGTTTGTGGAAACAGTGAGTCCCATTGACGCTAAAGATTGTTTGAGGGGTGAAGTGCGCATTTTAGACAGACCAAGCTATTCACGTGGTAGGTTCTTAAAGTATCAGCTTGTATTCGTTTGGTGTCTAAACAGTGTAACCCTTATAGAGTGGTATTTGGTTTTTGTTATGGTATCAACGTGAGTCACAATGAAGTTTCTTTCGAAAACCTTTTGTGATGTGACCCGTCAGAGCAAGTTTGTTTAGATTGGTGAGTAGATGTTGCTGGTGTAGAAATGGATTTTTTTCATAGGAACGTGCGAATTCTATGTATGAGAAGTTGGAGGGTGACATAATCTTTTTGTTTTTGGTGGAGTTGCGTAGCAGCTTAGTATGAGTACGTGGGAGAAATAAGTGTTTGGATGAGAAGAGTGGAAGCGTAAGTAAGACTATATGAATTCATGGGCATGGTTTTTATATTTACCCTTGATTAAATCAAGTGTCTTGGTAGAATGTGGGTAAGATGAAATAATTAAAGTGCGAAAGTGGTTCTTAGTTCGATTGTGTGGTAAAAAATGTGTGAAGGGACTGAGTGATGATGATAAGAGACTTTATAATCAGGAGTAAATACCGTTCAGTTAGAGGATTGTAGGTTGGATGGTATATATGCAAATGAAATATGTGATGAGGTTATGATTGGATTCATAGGGGTAAGCATATGCCTGGGGAACGTTTAGTCTATGTGATATGTTTAGCCCTAGTGACTCATTAGGTTCAAGTGGCGATATTAATCTTGATGGTCGTAAGGCTAGAGTAGTCCAACATAAAGTGGTGATGTGATTTCAAGTTAATAGTCGTTAATCGATCGGGAAGTAGTCTTCGATGTACGTTTGAATATGGCAATGAACTAGTTTTTGATAAAGTAATAGTCTTTCTAGATAGAAGTAGAGAATGTTTGAAATCAGTTTCAGTGGTGGGCTAGTTTAGAGACATATGATCGCTTGTGGAAGTCGTACTCGATGTAAGTTGTGTTTTGGAGCCAACGCGTTCTCAATGATAGACTGGGGACAAGATACCAAAAATTGAAAGTGCAGGAGTCAGATATACCCGAGACTGCCTTTAGGACTCGTTACGAGCATTATGAATTTGTGTTGATACCTTTCGAGTTAACGAATGTGCCTGCTGTGTTTATGAACCTAATAGATCGAGTGTTCAAAAGCTTTCTAGACCAATTTGTAATTATGTTGATAAATGACATTCGGTTATATTCTCGAAGTGAAGAGGAACATATGAACATTTGAAGATTCTTTAAAGATCTTGAGAGAGCACAAGTTGTATGTAAAATTTGGTTTTAGTTGGATCGGGTGATGTTTTTAGGTTACATTATATCTGGAGAAGAAATTCAAGTGGACCCAACAGAAGTAGAAGCAACAGTTAATGGGAAGAGGCTAACTAACGTGATAGAGATACGAACTTTTTGGGGCTAGCTGGTTATGTGATTTGATCCTTGAAGATTTGGTAATAATCAGTTTAAGATGTTAGTAGGACAAAATAACCTTTACTCTAAGTGCTGAACAAATGAGCTTGACCTTATCCACGCCCGCAATAAAGAACGACTCAATTAAATAAGGACAAAATTTTGGAGAACGAGAAGGCACAATGCTAGTAAATCATTCTTAACCTTCCATACGATGAAGTACAGGGCAAAATTTCGGGGATGAAATTTGTTTAAGGGGGGTAGTTTGTAACGACTCGGTACAGACCCTACTTGTAACAACCCGGTTGATAATGATCCATGTAAAAACCTAGCCCAAACCCTAAGTTTTAGTAATGGATAGTCCAGGAGACCATAGAACACAGAAGAAGTTCAGAACTCCAACTCGAATCGAAAACCCTAAGTTCGGCCCGAAAACCCCAACAAGGTTCAAAACTCAGGCAATAAAACCATAACACCCGGAGAGTCTTCTAACATTCTAAATGAAGTAAATATCATGAAATAATGAATTAAAAATCAAAAATCCTTATAAATAGGGTAAAATGACCGTTTTGCTCATAGTACAGCAAAAAGTCTTAAAAATTTAAATTTTAATATATGAATATCTTAAATCAAGAATTTAAGTACAATTAAGTACCAAAAGATAAAATAACATCAAAAATGATAAAAATATCCCTTAGTGGCCGACCACCTTGGAAAGAGTGCCAAAAAGTGACTTTTTCCTTTCTTTTTAGCTTAAAATGATGAGAAATGTATTAAATTAAGGATTATGATGATCTAATATTTGTTGAACAAGTACTATATATAATAATATAGTGTTATACGTCAACAAAAGTAAACAAATCATTATTGAAATTCATACACAACAAAACAAGTTAAAAAGTCATATATTGTCAAAATAGCTTAATTTGACTTAAAAGACTACATTTATTTAATTAATTGCTATGAAAACTATGATAATACATGAAAATACTATAATTATCATAAACATACTAAAATAATAGGTCTCAGTAGAAAAAGACACCAAAAAGATACATCAAATTAACTTTTAATGCATTTTCTTGTACAAAATAGCACGCAAACCAATGCAAAACCCCTTGATTGATGTGGGGTTAGATTTTTGTCCCCCAAACATCCCCCTAGCTGTATTTAGCTTCCCAAATCTTATTTTGTTTTCTCAAAACCATCACCATGTCAACTCAACCCATGTGAAGTGAAAGAGAAAAAGGAGAAGAAAGTACCCTTAATTGAATTTTTGTCCCCTCCATGTTCCCTAGCCCTTTGTCTATATAAACTAAGCCTAAACACCTCTTCTCCCCTTCATATTTTGGGGCAAGAGAGGGAGAGAAACCAGACCTCTTGCCCTTGAGTGTTTATGAGAGTTTGAGGAAGAAGAAAGGAAGAAATGAAGAAGAAATCAAAGAGAGGAGTTTTTCTAAAGCTAAATCCTTCCATGCCACCATCCCTTGAGCCCTCAAACCAGTAAGTAAAATCTCTAAACCCTGTGTCTATGTTCCCTCAAAATATCCCCCAACACATCCCTTTAAACCCTCTAAGAATCGAGAACCGAAATCAAACCGAAAAGGCGTTGTAGTAACAAATAAGGGGATGTTATGTTTATGAATGATATGAGTGTTGTTGTGTATTGTTATCTTCGAGTTTGATGACCTCTAAGTGTGTTGGAACCTTGATATTAAACTCTAGAACACAAGAATGCAAAGAAATAGAACAAAAACTTGACATGACATAAGTAGAAGACTTGAACCCTAAGAGGCTTAATTTTTGAGAACTTCGATGTTTTTGCTTTGAGATTTGAAACGTCATAACTCAATGTTGAAAATTGATCTAAGAACGATCTTTATTTCCAGATTTATATTTTTGTGTTATATTTCATCTAAAGTTTGTTTCAACTCATTTGCACAACCAGAACTCAAGATATTATAATTTTACCTAAGTGCATCATTTTCCGACCAGTCAACACTACCGACTTGGAAACCCTATTTTAAAATGAGATCCGAACTTTGGTCAAAATATTAAAGTTGTAGATAATGGATATATCTATCTACCCACCAAAATGGAGAACAAAATATTGAGTTTTGATAGGTCAAAACCCCTTTTGAAATTCCTTGTTGTGTTTCAGCCCCCAAGGAACATTCTGTTACATATTTTTATAAAGCTCAAAACCCCTATTTTTAGTGACCTATTCCAAAAGTGATCTACATGAACATTGTAGATAACATATTGAAGTACTTTATGACCAAAAATCAGATCTTAAAGCCTCAGGATGAAGCCCCAAAACCATTTTGAATCGTCTATCCAAAACTGGCTCTGTGGAGTATTGGTTGCTGACAGAACCTACTTTTTAAAATGGGCAAAACATCTAACTTGTTTCAAACAAATACCCTTAGTTCTAAACATGAAACTTGTAGGGAACATGTTAAACTAGAACATACTAAAAAATGGGCTTATTTAGAGTTGAAATGATATCCCAAAACTGAGACCAATAGAAGCATAATTTTGGTAAAATCTTGAGAAAAGTGCTGAATAGTTTTTACTTAATATGAATTGTTCACCCATTTGCCTTAGGTTTCGGCCTTGGTGTTAAACATGAGTGTTGTAGAAAATATTTTTATCTAAATAGTGTATAAAAATCATAACTTGATTTCAAGTCTAGATACCCCAAAACCTTGTCGACCCTTTTAATTTAATACTTATTTTTTGGCCTTAAAAGTTGCTAAGCATGATTTGAGTACCTTTATTGTGAGACCCGATTTCTATATGATTATTGGCTTGAATTAGTAGATTAGTGTTTTTAAGTGATTGTATGATGATTTAGAACACATGTTATCATGTTGAATCATATCTTGAGAATTGTAGCTTGCGCTTCACATACTAGTACCATGAATCTTGCCATGTTAATGCTATGCTATAAATTGTTGCACTTGAGATCAAAGGTACACATAATGAGCATTGTCATTTGCATTCTGGCATATTGGAGTCCATCTTTGCAAACCGTTGTTGGGATGGGCTGTATTGAGATCGTCATTCTTGATTCTAAGTCTAGGGCGTCCCTGGTTGCCATTTTTGAAAATATTTTGGTTTATACACTCTGGATGCGTCCCCAGTGTTACAGATTTGGTTTATACACCCTGGGTGCATTCCCGGTGTTTGAAATGGTTTATCATAGATGTTATTGGGCACCATGGGTTTGTCGCTAGCATTCTGATTTCGATAGCTTGAACTTTGGATAATTTCAGAGAGAGCACAATTATGACAGTCCTAAATCCCCCATCTTGGTACGTTGCATAATGTGAACGTCTCTTGAATTCTCTTAAACTTTTGGTTGACACTGGCGAAGGCATCATGCACCTTAAGGTGGAAATTATCGACCCGGATAAGGGTGGCTGATAATTAGTTAGCCTGCCCCCACACTGTTGAGTAAAATAGCTGTGGCATGAAGCCCAGCGATGCATTTACTATTCGCAACGAGCCACGATGATGGCTTCCATTAAGTCTACTCTGGTGATTCCTGGCGTGAAATCCCTGTTATAATCTGGGTGCATATTAGGTTGGGCATTTGCATTTCATATACGCGTGTTTATTGGCTTATTTGTTATCCTGTTATAAATTTGTCTATCTCCTTGACTATAAACTGTATTGGATGTTATACGGTATGCGTTGTGGCGAATTTTGTGCCGTGAGATTAGTTAGAAGGTTAGAGTGTTTTGCATCTAGGCCTTGGCTCATGGCATTCGTGCCACAGGTGCGTAAGAGTTCTTGGAGGAAGTCATCCCAGAGAAAGAAGGAGAGTTTGAAGAACAGAGTGAGTTTCAAGAGCACGTGGATCCCGTTGATGCATTCTGAGGAGTCGAGACCTCTATTTTCGTTCGTATATTCAGTTCTCTCGTGCTTAGTGTAATTTTTAAAATTTCTTGGTAAAACTGTAATAATTATGTAATCTTGAATGGTCCAGAACTCCTTTATGATGTAATAATTAACGTATGTAAATATAAATGAATGGTTAGAATATCCTTTTATTTATATTTATGTTTATCCCGACATGTCCGGAGGACGGGGAGTCACACGGGTCACACAAAAATTTCACGAACAACTATTTTGGGAAACCATGATCCACTAAAACTGCTCGAACACATATAGGTCAAAGATCATAATGATTAAATGAAGTTAAAATCTTTATAAAATACACTATCGAGGGTTAATTTAATGTAAAAGAGTAGCCCAAAAGACTAAGGTCACGGTCCCTCAAGAGCCAGGCTTTAAAATAAAACAACAAAGAATTTCAACAAAGAATATGCCTAGACCGTTCTAACGGTCAAAAGACCGCTCGAGCGATCCCTACAAGGACATTATTTTTCTCACCGCTTGTAAAACAACAAAGAGTTCATTTTGGCCACTCGTTAGACCGCTCGAGCGGTTCGTTAAGCGGTCTAGCTTTGGACCAACTTTTCAAAATACAACTTTTTCTCCCAACACTTAACCATTTTCAACATTTTTGAAAGCTCACAAAGCATACTATGCTAAAGAAAACCCACCAAAACAAGGCCCAGAACCCTCCCACGAGGCAAAAACGTTTATATAAGGGATAAAACCAACGAAAACAGAAAATAGCAACCAACCCAATGCCTCTCTCAAGATCATAAAACATACATGCATTGATATAATTACCACAAGGCTTACAACACACGATTTCTAATCCCAAAATATTTAAATCAATACATGACCCAAAAACAGAAGGCAAACTAAGTATGGTCTTCCGCTACCTTCGGTTCCTCTAGAACACCCTGCGTGATCATAAGCACCTAAAAAAGATTTTCAAAACCCACAACGTGAGCCGAGGCTCAATAGGTTACAAACTAGCTTGAAATAAAAGCAAAGCATACTAATAAGAATAATATGAATATCCCGACTCACACGAGCCTAAAAAAAAGGTTTTACTTCTCAAAACCAAAAGTTTTCATACAAACTACATACGCTCGACAGTTTATCAAAACATAAACATTATGTCATCTTTAACAATTTTACACAACCACAATGGTTCACATGTAACTTATACTTCTTCACGGGTTTTCATCGTAGGGCCAATATCCGCTCTTCATTATGCATTTCTTTACGGGCTTTCACGGAGGGACCAATATTCACCTCAACTAACGCATGAGTTACCAAAGTTTGCATGCACATAGCCCTATACAAACATAAAAAAACACACATCAACATCATCCATCTAACCATGAAGACCAACTAACGTTAAAACAAGGCTCAACCCTAAGAGTTAGCTCTAAACCTCCGAGATTAGGTTTTCGCAAACATTTTCCCAAGTCCTTTCGATTTTTAAAACTCCTTTTTTTGAAAACAACACGAACACATACGTCCATCAACCATATAATAAACCACAAAAACATATAACATGCTTTTTACTTAATTAAACACGATTTAAACAAAAGATTCGATATTTAATGCATTAGAAAACGATAGAAACGAATAAGATTTCACGTAGCACCCTTTTAAGACAAGATAGTATAGGATCCTACCTTAGCGAGTTAAAAACTCAACGCCTTACACACCGACGAAAAACTAAGGTTGTCAAAATAATAATCTGTTCGAATGAACGCCAAGCTCACGACAAGGATAACAAGAATCCGCTATCCGATTACTAAAAATCAAGCCCGAACCCACCAAAAAGCTAAAGAGAAGTTGGAGCTTTTGGTTTATCAAAAGAGAATGGAAGAAAACTCAATAGTTAAGTTTTGAAAACTAAAATATCTAAAAATATCTCCCCTCTCATATATACGTACCCGAGACAGACCGCTTGATTGGTCTAAGGACCGCTCGAGCAGTCTGGCCTAGAAAATCTCGAATTTTCTGTTACAACGTTCGAATCGGTCTAGGATTCAACCCAACATGCATCACTAAGCTACCTGCCACATGCATAACACCTATAGAAACATGCTTTTCTATAACAGTGAAAACGATAACCACACGTACAAATATACATTACAAAATTTAAAACAAACTGGGTCTCACATTTAGCTTGGTTTGAGGTCGAATCTTGGCATTGGATTAACAGATCCTTGATATATGCGCCGTGGACTTTGCGCTTATCTTGACGGAATCTTATTTTGGTGACTTTAGTTTTTTACCGGTGTTTAAAACTTCAAGTTTTTAACTCTCTGAGGTAGGATTCTAGACTATCTTGTTTTAAAATGGTGCTACATGTGATTTATACGCGTTTTTATCATTTTAAAATGCTATAAATGTTAAACTTTGCGTTTAAACCTCATTTGGTTGGATAAAAAGCATGTTATGCGTTTTTATGGTTTATTACAATGTTGATGGATGTGTGTGTCCGTGGTTTTCGAAAAGATGAGTTTGAAAATCAAAAAGATTTATGAAAAAGTTGCAAAAATATGGTTTTTTTGGAGGTTTAGAGCTAACCCTTATGGCTGAGTCTTCATTTTAAATGATTCGGCTGATATGGTGGAAACATTTTGAGAATGTTAGTTGATTTCCATTGGTATATGTACAATGTTGCTGTGTGCCCTAGATTTTTGTACATAGTTGTGTGCGTACAAATATTTTGATAGCTGTGTTGTGTGCCTTTTTAACGATTCTATAGATATACCGTAACAATGTGTGTGTACTTAGACCGTCATTGTTGTTCGGTGAAAATCCAGAAACTTGAGCAAGATAGGTGCTTCTTTCTTTCAGGTTAATCCCCGTAAATGAAGTGGTTGTCCCAGTAGGAGGCGTTTGTTGTTATACCTCCATATAGAATTTGTCATTACCTAGCAGGTCATTGGATGCCTCGGACCTAAGCTAATGGGTGAGAGTCTATAGTTGTTACCTTTATCCCTAGTGCGACAGAGTCGGTACATAGGAATCATTATAAGTTGTGAAAACCTGGTTAAAAAATAACATGTTGTTTACATTTGATAAACTGTGGATGTTATAGGATTACATAAAAACTTGTGATTTTGAGGATAGAAAAAGCATTTTGAGACTTGTGTAGTCGAGTTGTTTATATAATCCGTGATTGCATGTTATGCTTTTACTTCTTGATTGTCTGTTCCTATTGAGATTTGGCGCACGTTTCGATGAACCCCGGTGGAGGCGAAGACAAAACTCTCTCACTACAAGAAATTGGTGCTTTAAAGACAAAACAAATTCATCTCAAAAAGTGGTAATTTCGTCGCTAAAACCAATGGAGACAAAATAAACTCTCTCACTTGTTGTTTTTAGTAGGTTTGTTGATCGATTGCTATTATCTGTTCTTAATGGATCATGTAATGATGTAATATGTTTTAGTATTAAAAGCATATGTATTGTAATCTTTATGGTCATGGTGCCGATGCATGCATGTTTGCATGATGAGAAGAGGAACCTTAGGTTGATTGTTTTAATTTTCTTGAGTGTATGAAACAGTTTTTATTTGGTTGGTTCAACGTTTTAATAAATCATTTTTCGTTGATCTCAAGCTTTATATCAACGTTTTGCCTCGAGGGAGGATTTTTAGCCTCGTTTTAGCATGTTTTGGTGGGCTTGGTTACGCCTTAAAGTTTTCAAAAGTTCAAGTGTTGGATTTGCAAAAGTGGTGTTTTGAAAAAGGGTCTAGAGCCAGACCGCTAAAGCTGTCTATTGGACGGTCTCTGCAAACATTCTATTTGAGTTTTGTTGGAAAACAAGTGTCCTTGCAAGGACCGCTCGAGCGGTCTTTTGACCGATTGAGCGGTCTGAGCAATTTTTAGAAAACTTTTATTTAGTTGTTTTAACGCTTGGCTCTTAGAAACAATGACCTTAGTCTTTTGGAATATTCTTTTACATAAAATAAACTCTCAGAAGTGCGACCTTCAAATGCTTTAAGTTCATCTTCAAGTTACATTCTTTGACCCATTTGGGCTTGGGTGGTTTTGGTGGATTGTGATGTCCCAAAATTGTTGTTTATGGGCGGTTCGCGTGACCTGAGTTTTGGAACATGATAATGGGTGTCTTTTATTCTGTACAGTATTTAATCTGGTGTGTAGAGTTTGGCTTACATACGGAAGAATTTGAATACAAATTCTGTACAGTATTCAAATTTTAATCTGACTACTGGGTAATCAAATTTACTTGCAGGGTTTTGCTCGGTCAAAACATAAAAACTTCCTTCAGGGGGTATCGTCAATCCAGATCAATCGAGACGTAGATTCTGTCAATAATTAATATTCACCATATAAATAATAGCTCTATCTAACTCACCGAGAATATAGACCCATATAAGATCACATTCTTTAACGAATCAAAACAACGAATATTAAATATATACAAATCAATAATTATTTCAGAGTTAAGAGCATAAGCACTATCCATAATAATCTTGGGGTGTGAATTATTTTATATAGTCATAATAAAATTAATTTTTCCAATATGTCCCGTTCAATACACACAAAGTGTACTAGCACAGAGAGTTAGAACAATAAACGACGCTATTATCTATTCTCCATAACTAAGACAGGCCTACTAAAACTCTGTGCTACAGTCGTACCGATGGTATGTCTATTTTTATATAAACTGTGAACAAATAACTTATATTCTATAAGAACCTAAAATATGATCTTCTGTGTGCAAGCTGTACTCTACACACCAGATTAAATACTATACAAAATAAAAGACATCCATGCATAACAATTAAAGAAATGATATTACATGCATTGCCTATAATGATTCTTATAAAATAAAAAATTAATTTTATTAAAATTAAATTAAGTACTAAAAACATAATTTTTAGTATATAACCCTAACAATCTCCCACTTATACTCAAAACCATGCTGTCATACATCTGACTCTTATGCCCTCTACATGATTATCAAAAGTCTTAGTTGGTATCCTCTTTGTAAAAGGATTTACATAGTTGTCTCCTGATGCAATCTAGATCACAGCAACATCACCAATCTGTGCAATTTCTCGTATCAACTAATATTTATGCTCAATGTGCTTTCCTTTCTTGTGGACTCTTGGTTTCTTCGAGTTTGCAACCGCTCCACTATTATCACAATAAAGTGTAATAGCCGATTGAATTGAAGGGACCACGTCTAGATCCAACAGGAAGTTCCTGAGCTAAACAGCATCCTTGGCTGCTTCAGAAGCTGCCACGTACTCAGCCTCCATGGTGGAATCAGCAATGCAGGACTACTTGATTCTCCTTCAACTAATAGCTCCACCTCCTAAGGTAAACACATATTTTGAGGTAAACTCACGAGAATCTTTATCTAATTAAAAATCTAAGTCTGTGTACCCTAAAGGTAATAGACTGTCTGCCTGGTAAACTAATATATAATCTTTAGTCCTTTTCAGGCACTTGATTATATTCTTTATCGCTGTATAATGCTCTTGTCCCGTGTTAGACTAATATTTGATAACCATCCCAACTACAAAATAGATGTCCGGTCTAATGCAAAGTATAGTATACTTGAGACTTTCTGTTGTCAAAGCATAAAGAATCGCCTTCATCTTCTCTATCTCATCAGGTGTCTTAGGACACTGATCCTTGGATAGAATGATTTCATGCCTAAAAGGAAAAAACTCTTTCTTAAAATCCTGCATGCTAAAACGAGCAATGATATCATTGATATACTTTGCTTGTGATAGGCCTAACATCCTTTATTTTCGATCTCGCACAACTTTGATCCCAAGGATGTGACTGGCTTCTCCCATGTCATTCATTTAAACTATCCAAATAATCATACTTTTACCGTAGATAATGCCCCGACATCATTTTCGATGAGCAAGATATCATCTACGTAAAGTACTAGAAAGATCACCATGCTTTTCTCACGCTTCTTGTGCACACAAGACTCATCTAGACTCTGATCAAAATCATAAGACTTTATGGCTTGATCAAATCGAGTATTCTAAGACCTTGATATCTACTTAAGTCCATAAATGGATCTCTTTAACTTACATAACATATGCTCCTGGCCCTTCGCTATGAAACTGTCTGGTTGTACAATATAAATACACTCATCAAAACTTTCGTTAAGGAAAGCTATCTTGATATCTATTTGCCAAATTTTGTAATTGAAATGAGCAGCAATGGATACGAGAATTCGGATAGAATTAAGCATAGCTACAAGCAAAAAGGCTTTCTCATAATCGATTCCTTCTTTCTGAGTGAAACCCTTTGTAACAAGCCTAGCTTTGAAGGTTTTAACATTCCCGTCTACTCCTCTTTTCCTCCTGTAGATTCACTTACATCCAATGGGTTTTATCCCTTCGGGTGGTTCTACAAGTTCCAAGACCTGATTAGAATACATAGATTCTATCTCTGAATTTATAACCTTTTGTCAAAGATTTGCATTTTTGTTATGAAGTGCTTCATTATAGTAACAGGGTTCGGTATCTAGTTCTGTCAGAATCTTGTCAAAAGACTCTCCCAAGAACATATACCGATCAGATTGATGAACAACCTTCCCACTACGACGAGATACTACATGTGTCTATGTACTAGCAGTAACACATTGTGTAGAATCTGAACCCTGTGCATTAGCACACTGTTCATAATTTGCACATGTCCTGATAATCATCTCACTACGATAGGCAATGAGATATCAGCGACTTGTGGTTCCTCTTCCGTTCTACTGGTATTTCCTCTCAGTTCTTCTAGAATAATTTTACTTTTGAGCCTGTGGTCCAGAATATAATCCTCCTTTAAGAATCGGGTATTGGTGCTAATAATGACCTTTTGATCCTTATGATTATAAAATAGACAACCCTTCGTTCTCTTGGGATACCCCATAAAGAAATAGACTTTTGTCATCGGTTCCAACTTACCTGTGTTCCCTTTCAGCATATGTGCTGGACACCCCCAAACCTGAATATATTTCAGACTAGACTTACGCTCGGTCCACAATTTTGTGGGAGTAGAAGGTACCGACTTAGATGGTACCAAGTTCAGAATATATGCCGCTGTCTCTAATGGGAGTCCCCAAAATGAATTGAGTAATCCTGAATAACTCATCATGGACCTTATCTTCTCCATAAGATTCCTATTCTTTCTTTCTACTACATCATTCTGTTGTAGAGTGCCAGGTGCAGTCAACTGGGATATAATCCCTTTTGATCACAGGTATTCCCAAAACTCTACAAAGAGGTATTCTCCACCATGATGGGATCATAGTGATTTCATACTTTTACCCAGACGCTTCTTCGCTTTCGCCTTGAACTCTTTGAATTTTTCAAAGGATTTAGACTTACGGTGTATCAGGTAAATGTATCCATACCTTGAGTAGTCATTAATGAAATTGATGAAGTACTCAAAGCGACCTCTAACCCCAATTATCGTAGGACCACACACATCAAAATGAACAAATTCCACTGGTCCTTTAGCTCTATAACCTTTAGCCAAAAAAGATTTCTTGGTCATTTTACCTTCTAAGCAAGATTCACAGACTGAAAGCGCCTCCACTTCTGATGAACTTAAAGATTCATCTTCTACAAGTCTGTTTATCCTTTTTAGATTAATATGACCTAAGCGTAAGTGTCAAAGAAACATTTGGTTCATTAAAGAAGGAAACTTTCTCTTATATAATAAATTAAATGTGTTATTCAATTGAGTTAATTACAGTATAGGAGAGATAGGAGAAACGATATACAGATCATCCACCAATGTACCAAAATAAATAAAATGTTTATTTTTCTTGACAACCACAAAGTCATCAAAATAAACAAAATATTTGTCTTTTATTAAACTCGAGATTGAAATTAAATTTTTTCTAGTCGAAGGTACATATAGATTATCTTTTAGAAGTAGTATCCTATCTCTACTAAAACTGAGAGTGAATGGCATCTCCTACTACAACTGCTGTCACTCTTGTATTATTGCCCATATGCAGGTATATTTTTCCATCACTGAGCTACATGGTTTCATAGAACCCCTACAAAGAATTATAGACATGATTAGTGGCTCATGTATCTACACACGAGATTCTGGTAGATAACACCGGTAAACATGTTTTAACCACTAGTGAACAGAAATTACTTGGTTTGTTCTCCTTACTGAGAGAAACTGGACATTGCTTTTTCAGTACCATGTCTAGTTGCAGTGAAAACATCTGCCTTTCAACTTTTTTATATCAGTCCATGGCCGACTAACTACCTTGGAAATTGTGCTACCCTGTTTCTAAACTTTTTTCTTCTTCATGCCTTTCGGTCTAGAGGAAGAATTATTTTCAGAAATAAACACATTTTCTGACATTAAAGGAATATTCTTGGTAGTAGAAGCTATATCCAAGTTATATTTTCTGTCAACAAAATCTGGTCCTGTAAGTTTGTTTTCATTAAGTACTGAAGCGAGTAGATTGAAAGTCATTTTATTCTTCAGAATTACATAATTAAAATTTACCGTTAATTATAAAAAGCAAAATTTTGAATTTATTTTAATTTGATTCCCTCTACCATTTTAAAAGAAATTCGCCAGCAAAGTGGTACCCTGTGAATAGCATGCCTCGATGGGAGGACGTCTACTATCCATTGTTTTTCCAGACAGGCCAATTCCTATTAATTTTACTATCTAGGCAACTGACCATGCCAAGTAAAATTAAATAACTGACATAACTTCAGTTCAGTAAATAAAAACAGTGACTCAAATTGAGAGAATACTATTATATGCATCTAAGTGTTAACAACCACTTAATCCTAAATCAATCGTTTCGTAATGAACCCTTCATATAGGGAAGTGATCCATACTAACAATTATCTAAAATTATTTCTAAAAGAGATTTGTACTGATGAGGAGGAATGCCTTACTGTTAACACGCAGAATTTAATTATATCGCCTACAAACTGGTGATTGAGACCGTGAGATTTATCTGTGAATAAATTTTCTCTCCAAATTTGATTTTTACAATATTTTTTAGGGTTATAAAAATTTAATTAATTAAAATAAATTTATTAATTTAAAAAATTACACGATATGAAAGAATCAATTATGCTTTTGTGTACACGACTTTAAAAATTTCGATTTGCCAAACCATCTTTTCGTGTTTTAATGATTAACAAATAAAATTTAATAAATGCACAATTTTCTCTTCAGCTTTTCAGCTAAGGTAGTGTTTAAAGACATTTATTTATTTTATTTTTCGTTCTATATTTTTTAAAAAATAATAATTTATTTAGATTAAATATTTTTCTATTTAATTAATTCAAAATTCAGAATTAATTTTTACGTTTTTCAAGATATTTGATTTTATGAAAAATCATCTTAAACGTGATATTTTATAAAAAAATAAAATTTTTAAAATTTTTTTATTTAATTAAAAATTTTAATTAAAAAATTTAATTTAATTTGTTATTACAAAATATTTTAATTAAAATTAAATTTCCTAAATTAATTAAATTAACAGAAAAGATAAAACAGATATATATCATTCACGAAGATAATATGAATATAGATGCAAGATATGTATATATCCCGATTTTATGATCAAAGTGAAATACTGATGCGTTTCAGTTTCCTGTTGAAGATAAGCTGTAATAATTCTTGTTCCTGTCATTTTTCTGTATCCTGATTGCATCAGACTTCCCTGATAAACTGTGATATACAAATATATCACTTGAGGATCAAAGCTTATTAGAATGTCATGATCAAAACAGCCCCGAACCAGCTTAACCACCAGCCACCGCCCCTAGCCACTAGCTTTAGGGAGCTTTTGTCGTTGCCTTGTTTCTTTGTTTTCAATGCTCTTTATACTGAAAAATAGTTCTCAAAAAGTAGTATTTTCATGTCAAAAAATTAATCCAAAAAAAGTTCCAAAAATGGACAAAAAAACATCCCGAACACAACCATCACCGCTGCCTGCACCGCCGCCCCAAACATCCTCAAAAATAGTTCAAAAAACCCCAAAAAACAGTCGTGAAAGCTGCCTCCGCTGTTGCCGAAAAATTGCCGCCATTGCTTGCTTTTTCCACATGTTGTGCTGCTATTTTCTCGATTTTTGGACTGTTTTTCAAGTGGTATTTTACTTCTATTTTATGCCAAAATTTTTTCTCAAAACCTGTCTTGAAAACATCAAAAGAACTATTAAAAAATGGTTCGAAACTGCCGCTGATGGTGCCGCCGATGGGATGTTTTTAATCCAGTTTTTTTTTTCCGTATTTTTGGGACATATTTTAATACTATTTTTAAGCCTAAAAACTAAAAAAAAAAAAGTTGCTAGAAAATAAGTGAAAAAACCGTGAACAAACCACCGTGATCCGTGGCACGTAACTCCCAAAATTACCGTCGGTGCCGCCGCCTGTTCTTCGTATTCTTAGAGATTCAACTCATTCTTAAATATACCATACTGATATTTAGAAACAAATAATATCTATTATATTGATCCTATGTTTCGTAGGTTTACATTCGATCTAGAAAATACTTAATCGATCACGATCAACCCTTGTAATTAAAAAAAAATAATGTAACGCCCTGATTTCGAAATAATCTAAACAAAGAGAAGATAGGAAAGTTCTCCACTAAAGGTGATCATCCCTTTTAAACACAACCCCTAAAAAAAGTCAACTTATAACTCAGAAGGTAGTTTAAATATATTTAGGAAAAATCCTGTTCCAAGACAATTTTCGATGAAAAACTACCAGCAGAGTCCGCTCTAGCGGGCTCTGCATTGCTCGAGCAGCGAGGCACCCGAGAGCATCTTGGCCAAAAATTGAAAATTTTTTTGTGTTAGGAAAACATTTGAGTATCACAAGTCTCAAACATACTTTTTAACAGACTTAAATATAAGGTAAAATATGCATTTGGAAATGAATCAAGTCGAATTAACCTGAAAACTTGAAATTTCAACATTTTGAACTATAATATTTCATCTAAAAATCCAAAAATTCAATCCAAAGTACGAGTTCAACACCCTCACATGCATACAAAATATTTGAACATGACCTTAGGGTTTTACAATGGGTCACTCCAACCCACAAAACAATTATCAAAGAAGAATTACATTTACAGCAATTTATTTTCTCAAAAGGTGATACAAATAAGGATGTAATCCTATCAACTACCCAAAAAGGGTCCGGCGACCGTAATCTCAGTCCAAAACTTTTTTTTCGCTATCACCTGAAATGTTGTTAAACAACATGAGTTGAAACTCGTTGGAAAAAGACTAACAATGAACATATGCATGAAATGTGAAAATAGTTATGCGGGAGGCACATACAAGTTCAATTGAAAACACGTCATTTGTCCTAAATCAAATTCTCAATACATAATCAAGTTTTATGGTAAAGAATTATCATTCAATACTTCATAGTTTTGGTGAAATTAACCATTATACTCCATCATCTTGTTACTCTCATCCCATTCAATGCATTTTCTTTTCCCATCATTTTATCCAGTTAAGATTTTACCAATCGAATTATTTCATCAATTCATTCAAGTGGCACCTATAGACTCAGGCGTATTTATCGCCACCGGTCCACACGAGGCCCGAGGGATAAATACCCATTCTATAGCCCGACAGAGAGAGCACACATTTTTGGTTTTTCTCAGAAACATCGATGGGTGGGCCGCCCAAGAGAACGCTTTTACGGGATTAACCTGAAGGAAGGGCCTACCTTATATTGCGTAAGTTTCTAGTATTTCATCAAAGAGCAACTCGTACCCAACTTAATCATTCAATTTCATCACACGATACTTAAATCATTTAATTGTTCCATCTCATTAGCAATCAACAAAAGTCCAACCATCAATCCGGTTCCTCTCGCCTAACCCATATCACTACATAAAATTTTTGATTTTGCATTAAAAACTCCAAATTTTCGTACTTGACACTATTATGTGCCACACAATTCATGAGATATAAGTACAATAGGTTATCTTAACCCTCAATTTGTCTAAAAATCACATCAATTTCAACATATGAGTCCCTCAACCCTAAAACCCCGAATTTCCACGATTTCAACTCGATTCGAAACCCTAACTCAACATTTTTCAAATTAAATCGTATTCAACGACAACGTAAAGATAGAATCAAGTTAAATCATCTATAGATATAAGATTTAATATTTATTAACATCAAACCCTAACCTAGAGCTTTAAAAACACTATTTTCATACTTTTATGCTCATATATTTCAAAATACAACATATATCACATAGATATTCATATATAGTGATAGATCCTACATTTATGAAGCTTTAGCACCGAGGAGAACACCCTAACAAGCCCTAAACACGTGATCCTCCAATCAAAAGATGAGAAGAGAGTCTCAAACGCCAGGATTGGTCCTCCAACGGTTGAGCCACTGAGAGGAAAGCAAGAAAACTCATCGAGAGAAGCCAAGAAAGCTCTATCATGCCTCTAAACCCAAGAAACCTCTATCAAGCCTGTAAACCTAAACCCTAGCTCCTCCTTTCAGTTCTAGAGAGAGAGAGGGAAGAAAGAAAAAGAAAAAGATCCCAAATCACAACATTTAAAGTCTGCTTCCCGACTGTCTGCTCGAGCGGACCCCCACTACTCGAGTGCTCCCCTCACTCAGGACCTCTCGGCCACCTGTCTGCTCGAGCGGCTTACCCTCTGCTCAAGCAGTCAAACTGGGCAGGAACCCTGACCTACAAAGGTTAAAACTGAACCAACTACACAACAAGCACCTCTCAACCACATTTTCATGCATAACCCCACACTTAAATATTGTTAGCGAATATACACATGCTCAAGAGTTAATTCTTACGCAAGATCTACACTGATAAACATTTTCACTAGACATAGCGTACTCGTTTGTTATTACTATAAGAAAATAACAAGGGATCGAGTCCCTATAACCTCCCCCACTTAAGAGATTTTGTCCCTGAAATCACACACGCATCAAGAACTAAACAACTCAAGGTAGTTTCTACGAACTTTCGATTCTCGCTCCCACGTGATTTCTCTAATGCCGTGATGAAGCCATAACACCTTCACATACTGAATGGTTCTCCCTCATAAGACTTGTTATTTGGCGTCAAGAATCCTCACTGGTCTCTCCTCATAGGTAACATCATCCTCTAGCCTCAACTCCGTCCAAGCCAAAACATAAGATGGGTCCGGCTCATACTTACGCAATATAGATACGTGAAAAATGTTGTGCATGGAGGCTAACTGTGGTGGCAAGGCTAGGCGATAGACCACCTCTCTAATCCTATCAAGGATTTCAAATAGCCTGATAAAATGCGGTGATAACTTTCCACTCTTACCAAATGTCATCAAACCCTTTCGTGGAAAGACCTTCAAAAATAGATGGTCTTCCACCTCAAACGCTAACAGTCTCCTTTGTAATTTCACGCACAAGCTCGAGCCCTAACATGGCTGTTTCACCAACATCGGTCCAACAAACAGGTGACCTGCAAGGTCTTCCATATAATGCCTCATAATGCGCCATCTCAATGCTCGACTGATAACTGTTATTGTAGGCGAATTCCACCAACGGTAAATGGTCCTCCTATGACCCACGAAAATCCAGAACACACGCCCGTAACATGTCCTTGAGTATCTAAATGGTGTGCTTTGACTGACCATCTGTCTGAGGGTGAAAAGCAAGACTAAGAAAGAGGCTCGTCCCCACAGCTGACTACAAACTCTACCAAAAATGAGACGTAAAACGAGGATCTCGATTAGAAACAATGGAAATTGGCATTTTGTGAGTCTAACAATCTCACTTACATAGAGCTTGCTAAGCTTATCAACTAAGTTTGTCATGCGAATAGGTAGAAAATGTGCCGACTTAGTCAATCTGTCCACCACAACCCATACGGCATCATGTACCCTCGGCAACCTTGGAAGGCCTGAAACGAAATCCATGGTGATGTTCTCCTATTTCCACTCTAACACTAGCAACGGTTGCAACTAACCTGCTGAGCTCTGATGCTTGGCCTTCACTTGTTGATAGGTGAGACAACGCGAGAAGAAAAGCACAACGTCCTTCTTTATATCCCGCCACTAAAATTGCCTATGTATGTCATGATACATCTTGGAGCCACCTGGATGCACTGCTAAACGTGAGTGATGAAACTCATGTAGCACGTCTTCACGACGCGCTTCCAGTACGAAGATTCTCCCCGAAAACACCAGGCTCTGATCGGACTGGATAGTCCACTCCTTGGCACTCTCGTCACTCAAGACTAATTTCCGAAACATCAAACTCTCTGTATTCGATCGTTGTGCCTCAACAACACGGTGGACAAGGGTGGGTTAAGAAACCACTGTGAATAAGGTAATGTTCTCATCGAACTTCCCACTGTAAACAAATCATTGTACTCATGTCATTAAACATTTAAATGATGCAACCTCTTCCATGCCTCTTAGGTATTCAAACCCAGAGCTCTGATACCAAATTGTCACGTCCCAAAACCCGATTTGTAATGAGTCGGTACAGACCCTAGTTGTAACAACCCAGTTAATAATGACCCGTGTAAAGACCTAGCCCAAATCCTAAGTTTTAGTGACAGATAGTCCACGAGACCATAGAATACAGAAGAAGTTTAGAACCCTAACTCGAATCGAAAACCCTAAGTTCGGCCCGAAAATCCCAACAAGGTCCAAAACTCAAGCAACAAAACCATAACACTCGGAGAGTCTCCTAACATTCTAAATGAAGTAAATATCATGAAATAATGAATTAAAAATCAAAAACTCTCATAAAAAGGGTAAAATGACCATTTTGCCCTTAGTACAGCAAAAAGTCTTTAAAAGCTAAATTTTGACATATGAATACCCTAAATCAAAGATTTAAGTACAATTAAGAAGCAAAAGACAAAATAACATCAAAATTTCCAAAAATATCCCTTAGTGGCCGACCATCTTGGGAAGAGTACCAAAAAGTGACTTTTGTCTTTTTTTTTTTAGCTTAAAATGATGAGAAATGTATTAAATTAAGGATTATGATGATCTAATACTTGTTGAATAAGTAATATACATAATAATATAGTGTTATAGGTCAATAAAAATAAACAAATCATTATTGAAGTTCATACACAACAAAATAAGTCAAAAAGTGATATATTGTCAATATAGCTTAATTTGACTTAAACGACTACATTTATTTAATTAATTGCTATGAAAACTATGACAATACGTGAAAATATTATAATTATCATAAACGTACTAAAATAATAGGTCTCAGTAGGGAAAAACACCAAAACGATACATCAAATTAACTTTTAATGCATTTTCTTGCACAAAATGGTATGCAAACCAATACAATACCCCTTGATTGATGTGGGTCAGATTTTTGTCCCCCAAAAAACTCCCTAGCTATATTTAGCTTCCCCAAATCTAATATTTTTCCCTCAAAAACAATCACCATGTCAACTCAACCCATGTGAAGTGGAAGAGAAAAAGGAGAAGAAAGTACCCTTAATTGAAATTTTGTCCCCTCCATGTTCCCTAGCCCTTTGCCTATATACACTAAACCTAAACACCACTTCTCCCCTTCATATTTTCGTGCAAGAGAGGGAGAGAAACCAGACCTCTTTCCCTTGAGTGTTTATGAGAGTTTGAGGAAGAAGAAAGTAAGAAAGGAAGAAAGGAAGGAGAAATCAAGGAAAGGAGTTTTTCTAAAGCTAAGTCCTTCCGTGCCACCATCCCTTGAGCTCTCAAATAAGTAAGTAAAACCTCTAAATCTTGTGACTAAGATCCCTCAAAATATCCCCTAACACATCCCTTTAAACACTCTAAGAATCGAGAATCGAAATCAAATAGAAAAAGCGTCGTAGTAACAAATTAGGGACAGTTTTGTTTATGAATGATATGAGATGTTGTTGTATGTTGTTATCTTTGATTTTGATGACCTCTAAGTGTGCTGGAGCCTTTATATTAAATTCTAGAACACAAGCATGCAAAGAAATAGAACAAAAACTTGACATGGTTTAAGTAGAAGACTTGAACCCTAAGAGGCTTAATTTTTGAGAAATTTGATGTTTCTGCCCTGAGATTTGAAATGCCATAACTCAATGTAGAAAATTGATCCAAGCATGTTCTTTATGTCTAGATTTATATTTTTGTGTTGTTTTTCATCCAAAATTGGTTTCAACTCATTTTCATAACCAGAACTCAAGATATTATAATTTTACCAAAGTGTGGCATTTTTCAACCAGTCAAGACTACTGACTTGGAAACCATAATTTAAAATGAGATCCGAATCTTGGTCAAAACATAAAAGTTGTCTATAACAGGTATATCTATCTACCCACCAAAACTGAGAACAAAAGATTAAATTTTGTTAGGTCAAAACCCTTTCGAAAGTCTCTAATGAGTTTCAGCCCCCAAGGAACATTCTGTTACATATTTTTATATAACTCAAAACCCCTATTTTTAGTGACCTATTCCAAACGTGATCTGCATGAACATTGTAACTAACATATATAAATACTTTTTGCCCAAATATCAGATCTTAAAGCCTCGGGATAATACCCCAAAACCGTTTCAAATCCTCTATCCGAAATCGGCTCTGCTGAGTTTTGGCAGCTGACAGAATCTACTTTTTAAAATGGCCAAAAAATCTAACTTGTTTCAAACAACTATCCTTAACTCTAAACATGAAACTTGTAGGGCAAATGTTAAAATAAAACATGACAAAAAAATGGGCACATTTGGACTTGAAATGATACCCCAAAATGAAGACCAACAGAAGCATAATTTTGGTAAAATCTTTAGAAAAGTGCTGAACCGTTTTTACTTAATATGAATTGTTCACCCATTTGGCTTGGGTTTTGGCCTTGGTATTAAACATGAGAGTTGTAAAAAATATTTTTATGTAAATGGTGTATAAAAATCATAACTTGATTTTAAGTCTAGATATCCCAAAATCTTATCGACCTTTTTAATTTAATACTTGATTTTTGGCCTTAAAAGTTGCTAAGCGTGATTTGAGTACCCTTGTTGTGAGACTCGAGTTCTATATGATTATTGGCTTGAATTAGTGGATTAGTGATTTTAAGTGAATGTATGATGATTTAGAACTCATGTTATCATTTAGATCATATCATGGGAATTGTATCTTGTACTTCACATACTTGTACCTTACGCTTTGCGCGTTATATCATGAATCTTGCCATGTTAATGCCATGCTACAAATTATTGCACTTGAGACCAAAAGTACACATCATGAGCATTGTCATTTGCATTCTGGCATATTGGAGTCCATTTGTGCAAACTATTGTTGGGATGGGCTGTGTTGAGATCGTCGTTCTTGATTCTAAATCTAAGGCATTCCTGGTTGTCATTTTTGAAAATGTTTTGGTTTATACACCCTAGGTGCGTCCCCGGTATTAAAAATGATTGTGGGTTGTACACCCTAGGTGCGTCCTCGGTGTTACAGATTTGATTTATACACCCTGGGTGTGTCCCCGATGTTTGAAATGATTTATCATGGATATTGTTGGGCACCATGGGTTCGTCGCTAGCATTCTGATTTCGATAGCTTGGACTTTGGGTAATTTTGGAGAGAGCCCAATTATGGAGGTCCTAAATCCCTCATCATGGTACTTTTCATAACTCTTGAATTTTCTTAAACTTTGGGTTGACACCGGCGAAGGCATCACGCACCTTAAGGTGGGAATTATCGGCCCGGATAAGGGTGGCTGATAATTGGTTGGCCCGCCGCGACGCCGTTGCCATTGAGTAAAATAGATGTGGCATAAAGCCCAACGACGCATTTACTATTCGCAACGAGGCGCGATGATGGCTTTGGTGATCAAGTTCCATCAGTCTACTCTGGCGATTCTCAGCGTGAAATTCCTATTATAATCTAGGTGCATATTGGATTGGGCATCTGTATTTCATATACGCGTGTTTATTCACTTATCTGTTATCCTATCATAAATTTGTCTGTCTCCTTGACTATAAACTGTACTGGGTGTTATACGGTATGCGTTGTGGTGAATTTTGTGCCGTGATATTAGTTAGAAGGTTAGAGTGTTTTGGTTCTGAGCCTTGGCTCATAGCATTCGTGCCACAGGTGAGGAAGTGTTTTTGGATGAAGTCATCCTAGAGGAAGAAGGAGAGTTTGAAGAACAGGGTGAGTTCCAAGAGCAAGTGGATTCCGCTGATACATTCTGAGGAGTCGAGACCTCTTCTTTCGTTCATATATTCAGTTCTCTCGTGCTTAATGTAATTTGTGAAATTTCTTGGTAAAACTGTAATAGTTATGTAATTTTGAATGGTTCAGAACTCCTTTATGATGTAATAATTAACGTATATAAATATGAATAAATTACTAGAATATTCTTTTATTTATATTTATGTATATCCCGACGTGCCCGGAGGACAGAGAGTCACATGGGTCATGCAAAAATTTCACGAACAACTATTTTGGGATACCACGATCCACCAAAACTACTCGAACACATCCGGGTCAAAGATCATAATGATTGAACGACGTTAAAATCTTTATAAAACGCACTACCGAGGGTTAATTTAATGTAAAAGAGTAGCTCAAAAGACCAAGGTCTGTTGGGAAAGTATACTGAAAAGTCATGCTTTTTATGTATTTTATTCTGGATCCCTAGCATATTAATAAGAAACATTTGAGATGGTTTTGAATTTATGATTTCATATTTATATTTATGATGTACGAATACATAGTCCGTGTATTCTATCAAGTATTTGACTCGGTGTGTGTTGCACGGAAGATCGGGTCAAAGGCTCTGGCAAATTATTTAGGTAGGCTCACAATCGCAATGGTCCCGGACATTCTATTGGTACGATTGTAGTACATCGTTATAGTAGCTGATCTTGGCTTGGTTGAACGGATCAAACTCAGGTTTTAGGAATTCGATGTTCGAGCTCGATGTGTTAGTACATTTGGAGTGTATTGAGCGGGCTCAACGGGATGATCGATTCTATACTGACTATATGAATTCATCCACATCTCGTATTATCATGTATTGCACGAACTCTTAATTCCGAAGTGATTGATTAATTGTGTTCAGATAATACACAATACTTTGAGTCGTCAATGGTTGAGATTTCCTCCATGAGATAAACAATGCCGATGAGTTGGGTACTGGTATTATTTGTCCGATGATTGATAATCAGCAGACGGAAACTACGTCCGATTTAAGTTGAGGAGTTCCCCCTCGTGTGCTTTACTTATAGGTTTGATTATGCTAAATCTATACAGTGGATATTCGGATCCGACATATCAAAAGGTTAAGCAGTGCGGTTGCGAGAAGAAGGGGATAATTAAATCGGATTGTCAGTAACCTAATTTATTTATCGGGAATCTATATCTTAAACGTGGGGAGAATTCAGTACGTTTGATAATTGAAAACTCAATACATAATTTGAGTTAGGGCCGTAAGTTCAGTCAGGACCTTTAGTGGAATAAGTTCTGATTCGTATGGGAAAGGATCTAGCTCGGGGACAGAGTTAGGGATATCCAATTTTCTCGTACGGTTAGCCAGAGTCCTATACTTCCTCGTGATCCCTCACGTAGTCCATTATATGCACGGATATTTTTCTTATTGGTTTCGGTAATTATTTAATTTAATTTGAATGCCAGTATTGCCGCATGGGACATTCAGGAATTAAATTAAACTAATGAGGGGCAGTTTTGATTTTTGGCACACCTAGGGATTACTCCCTAAGTGGTCGGTCCTAGGAGATGATGGATTTGATTATTTATGTTAAGTATATATATCTTCATATCCTTTTAGGAAAGAGAATATATATA
>JAULJZ010167421.1:0-25169 GCA_032270985.1 Heliamphora pulchella
CAAAAAGTTGGATAAGCACTTCACCATTATGATAACTTTCATTTTTGTTTATTTACTTTTGGACGAACATCTTCATCTCGATCAAATTTTGATGACTGAAATTGTTAATCTTATAATTTTTAGTGTATAAATAATTATTTTAAAAAATTAAATATATCAACCACAATCAAGTATTTGAGCAAATCAAAAAATAATAATAGACTCCGTTTACTTACAAAAAAAAAAAAACAAATGTTCTGATATTAGATAAACTACAAGATAAACAAACAAAATGAACAAGAATTGAATGAAGAAACAACTTCACCAGTTAACCTCACACCTCCCCTGTGAGACCTGGTTCAGTTTTATTTTTGTAATGTTTATTCGATGTATTAGTTAATTCTTTAATCGTTGTTGGTTATCATGTTACTTTATATGTTATGCATGCTTGAGCTTGGTCATACATCTTTTGCTCGGATTTTTGCCCAGCGATGACTGCTCGAACGGATCTCTGTTTGCTCGAGCAAGCTAGTGGCAAAGAGTTGAGTCGGTGGGGGACCGCTCGAGCGGAGCTCTGTTCGCTCAAGCGGACAGCCTAGTTTGAGATATTTATAAGACAGCCCATGGCTTGGGATTTGTGCCAAAGTTTTTTGTGCAAGCTTCCTCTTCTCTCTCTAGAAAGATCACCCATATTTTTTGTGAGACCCCGAACCGTTTTATTTCTTTTTGAAATGTTTAAGTATTAATGGAGTTGGAACTAATGCTTAACCTCGGTGATATTTTAGGTGCGTATTTGGACCTATGCTTGGACACTAGAAGCAGTTTGAGAAATTCCAGTGAGGATTCAGTCGACAAAGGTGGTGAATTCAGTCAATTGAGTGGGCTGTATGGTGGTTTAGTCGACTGACTTGGAGGGCTCAGTCGACTGAACTGTGGCGGTGGAGAATTCTTGATTTTCTAGTAGCTTTTCAATCGACTGAACTGGGGCATTCAGTCGACTGAATTCCTGTGCGGGGCTGAGGCTATAAATACCCAACCCTTGGAAGATATTTTGAAAAAAATTAGTTTCTTGAGTAAGTTTCGATTTTTTTACCTTCTCTCTAGATTTTGATGGGCCCGAGGCTTGATTTTCAGCGATCGGACAATGGATCATTGCTATTGGTGCCGGGGGCTTCGCATCTATTCGAAAGAATTGCGTTTCGTCGAGGTTCATTTTTCGAGGCGTCGAGCTTTTGGCTCAACAAGGTAGGATCCTAAACTATGTTGTCTTTAAAGGGTGCTACATGCAGTTATATGCTTTTTCACCAGTTGAAAACATGTTTTGCGCTTTTCTTGGTTTATTACATGACATTGAACTCGTGGATGTTTGGTTTTCAAAAGGTGGTTTTGAAAGCGGTGGATTTGTGAAAATCTTGAAAAACGTATTTTGAAGGTTTGGAGCTAACTCTCAGTGTTGAGTCTCAATTTTTAAACATTTTAATGAAAACGGTGAAAATATGTTTTTAAAGGTGTTTGATCTCCATGTTGATGGATGGATCTTTATAAGTGTTTAATGTATAATTGTGAAAATATTTTCGTAGTCGAGCTACGGGTTGGTTTTTAAATAATTCTGTAGATGTACCGGAATAGCGGGTATTTGGCACGAGTTGCCCTCGGTGAAAGTCTAGAAACGTGCGCAGAGTAGGTGCTTTGTACCTTCGGGTTAATTTCCGTAAATTAAGTGTGGGTGCTTTATACCCTGGGGTTTCGAGTCCATAAATTAAGCAGTTACGTTGTGGTAATTTCATATAGAACTTGTCATTACCTAACAGGTCTTAAATGATTCAGGAATAGGTAATGGACATGAGTCTATAATTGTTACCTCTGTCTCTCTGTGACGAAGTCAGTACATAAGATTCATTTCTCTTTCCTTGGTTGTGTGATTCGAGAGGAAAAATAACGTTTTAGTTACTGTTTTTCTTTAACTGTGAAACGTTGTTTACATTATTGAAATACTTGATTTTGAGAACGAAAAACCGTTTTGAGGCTTGTGTAAGTCTGATGGAAAAACGTGGGATTTTATGAAGTAAAATCGTTTTAAGGCTCATGTGGTTGAGTCAAATTTTATGCTATGTGATTGCACATCCTATTTTACGGCTTTATAGTCTGTTTCTATTGGGCTTTGGCTCACATTGTGGGATTTTGTTAAAACCTTTTTTAGGTGAACGTGATCCTGTAGGTTGACCTTGAGGTGCTTAGAGGTGGTGGATGACAAGACTTTGGTTTTGTGTTGATAAGTAGTTTATACCTTTGTATATGTTTCATGTTTTGATGTAACATGTTTTACAACATATTTATTTCTTATGGTTATGGACCGATGTATGTATGATTTATGCTTTCGAGAGATCCATGGCTTGGTTGTTATTTTTCGTAGTTTTTACTATATTTTTCGTTGCTTGGTTCAACGGTTTACAAAACAGGTTTTCTAATGATTTTTGTTTCATTCAAACTCTGGTGCTTCGAGGATGATTTTGGAACGGCCTAAGCTTCTTTAAGAAGAAAAGATTTTCCTTAAGTTTTTCTTATCCAAACTATGTATTTTGTTTTAAAATGCTTGGCTTTTGGGGCCGTAACCGTAGTCTCTTGGGCTACTCTTTTAAATCAAATAAACCCTTAGTAGTGCGTCTTACAAAGGTTTTAGCCACGTTTTGGCTTTATGGTTTTTATCCCTTTTGTTTGAGCGATTTTTTGGCTGTTGTTGGTGAGATTTTCGCGTGACAACGAGTTTGGGGCGTGACAACATGATTTCAGAGCTCTGGGTTCAAATACCTATGAGCCGTGGGAAGGGGGTGCGTCACATTGTGAGGAAAAATGTGTGTGTGCTTGGTTGCCTGTGTTTACATGGTAGCTTGTTGAGTATACGTGAATATGGAGGTTAGACCTTGCGATTGATTAGTCTTGCCTTTGGGCATTTGGATTAACAAATTTGGAAGCTAAGGTAGAAACGCATTTAGTTGACGTGATTTCTAGGAGGGAATCTAAGTAGGTTATCCAAAGTAACGCGTCATTCTTATCGATTCTCCTTGGTATGTGTGATGTATCTGTGTGACGCCCCGTCCTCCGGATACGTCGGAACATACATAAGTATAGGTAAGAAAAATATTCTAGCCATTCATTCATATTTAAATATTATAAATAGTACATCATTAAGAGTTTGAAACTGATTAAAAGTACATAACGATTACAGTTTCTCCAACGAATTCAACAAAAATTTATAATACGCTCGTGGAAACCAAACAAAAAGAACAAAAGGTAAAAAACTTAATTCTTCAGCTAGCATTGTCGGAGTCCGCTGGCTCCTGCCACTCACTCTGTTCTTCAATTTCGTCTTCTTTTTCGGGGGCGACTTTCTCAAAGAACTCATCATACTCACCTGTGGCACGAATGCCATGAGCCAAAACCCAGAAGCAAATTTCCTAAACTGTCTAACAAACTCACAAAAAATATCTTACAATACATATCGTATAATACCCAATACAATTTAAGGCCAGAAAGACAGACAATTTAACTTTTTCAACAGGGTAAGCATATATATAAGAACAATTGTGTGAGTGCGTGATGCAAATGCCCAACTCAACTTATATCCAGAAATAAAAATAGGTTAGGACTTATTTCTATTACTTGTATGGACTTATTATCATTATTGCCGCCTCAGGGACTTATTGCCATCGCCGTGATGGGACTTGTTGTCATTGCCACCTCAAGGACTTATTGTCAATGCCGTGATGGAACTTTATGTTATTGCCATCTCAGGGACTTATTGTCAATGTCAATACTGTGATGGGACTTTATGTTATTGCCACCTCAGGGACTTATTATCAATGCCGTGATGGAACTTTATAGAGTTACCCACATTAAAAACAAAACTAGGATGTTCGCTTAGTATCAACCCAAGGTCTAAATTAAAGCTAATGACGAACCCATGGTGCCTAAACCTCATTTTTATAATAAAAACCTCCAATTTGCATTTCCAAACATGGCAACTAGGGACGCCTTAGACCCACAACCATTGAACAATGATTCCCAACCCAATTTGAAAGGTACGAAAGACTTTGATAACCTAAGATGCAATGTAGGAATGCCCATGAATGTGCAATATGCCTCTTGTGTACAACTAATCATTGCATGGTGTATAAACATGACATAGCACATGGTACAACTTGTTAAAGCATTACGCACATGCATGCAAAGCATAACCATAATTCATGTGCTATAAAGTCGAATTATCGGCATGAGTTCATTTCATCAAGCATCATTTTCAAATACCAATTATTCACAAAGTTCATATAAGGTTCACATACTCAACTCTCACACCATTCGATCACTTAGCCAATTTTAGGTACAAGTTTAATTGCTAGTTTTAAATTTACAACAGCGTTTTGAAGTACATACACATAGATTTAACTTATGATATTTTAACACTAATTAGATAAAAATATTTTCTACAACTTTCATGTTTATCACTAATGCTAGATCCTAAGGCACGGGGGTGATTTATCTTATTAAAGTAAAAATGGTTCAGCAATTTACAGAGAAATACATAGGAATTGAGCTTCTGTTGGCCACTATTTTGGGGTATCAATTCAAGGGTTACGGCTTTGAGTTTTGGTGGGATTTTAGATTAAGGTGTTCCCTACAAGTTTCATGTTTTAAGTTAGGGCAAGTTATTTGGAAAAAGTTTGAGATTTTGGTCAAATTTATAAAATGGGTTCAGTTAGCCTAAAAAGGGTTTGCAGAGTGTGTTTTTAGCAGAGAATATTTAAAATCTTTGGCGTATCATCTGAGGGTATTTTGGGCTGCGTTGTGCTCAGTAACTAGTTTAATATGTTAGTTACAAAATTCATGTTTACCACTTTTGTATTTGGCTTAAAAAAAATTAGGTTTTAAGTCTCACAAAAAGGTGTGACAGAGAGGTCTGTCAATCATTGAACCTCAATAGTGAATTTAGGAAGTGTTTTGACCTATCACAACTTCTTATTTTTTGCTCATCTTTGGTGGAAAGAAAGATAAATATGTTCTCGACAAGTTTTGTGTTTTGACCTAAGCTCGGTTCTCATTCTAACTTAAGGTGATTAGTTCTGCAACTCAGAGTGGTCATGTTCTGACACTCTTTAGAAAAAATGAGATATTTGGAGTTCCACCCAACGAAATCACTTCAAACAAATTTTTTAGGCAAGATAACTCAAAACTCTAGATCTGCACATAAAAATCACTTAAAGACCATTTTGTTACATTTAGTTATGATTATTTAAAGTAGGTGGAAGAAAGTGAGTAAGTCCAGAAAATCAGTCTACTTAGGGTTTTGGTTGCTTAGCTTATGTTGTGTACATTTTTGTCATATTTTCTTTGCATGCATGTTACAAGCTCACATAAACCAAAACTCCAGAACATGTTTAGGCCATAAAACTCAAAGATACACACATGAAAATATATACAAAGTTTACTCATACATAAACAGTCCCTAAATCACTCCTACGGCGCCTTTTTGACTCATTCTTTGTTTTATTTTGTTAGGGTTTGTTATAGAGATGGATTGAGGGGTAACTTGGGGGAGAACATCAGAAGGTTTAAGGGAGTTTCTTACTTGTTTTGAAGACCTAATGGTGAAAGAATGGTGGGACTTGGCTTTGTTGCACTCTCCTTGGTCTCCCCTAGCTTCTTCTTCCTTCTTCCTTCCTTTTTCTCTTCTTCTTCTCTTGGAAACACTTAGAAAATTTATGGTTTCTCTCCCACACTATAGAGAGCACGAAATATGGAGGAGAATAGGGTGGTCTTGGTGTATTTTTATAGCAAAAAGTGTAATGGAGACATAATTATTATGTATAAGCTTTAAATTAAATTTTTTAAATTTCTATTGGAAGCATGGGAGGTGGGTTCTTTTTTAGAATTGATTTTTTAGATTTTTGCAGAGGGAAAGTCTGCTAGGGCTGTTTGGGGCAGACCAAAATCTGGTCTTGCATTAATTTAGGGCTTAAGTTGCATTTTAATACCATTTTGTGTGAGAAAACGCCTAAAATATTAATTTTATGTATCTTTTTGGTGTCTTAACTTACTAAATCCTATTATTTTAGTGTGTTTATGATTAATTTAGTATTTTCATAAATTTATATAATTTTTATAGCAATTGATTAAATTGGTATAAGCTTTTAAGTCAAATTAAGCTATTTTGACAAGAATTGACTTTTTAATTTATTTATTATATAGGAACTTTAAATAATGATTTGTTTTCTTTTTTTGATCTATAATATTATATTAGTATGTATATTACCTGTATACAAAGTCTTGGATCATAATAATACTTAATTTATACAATTTTTCTAATTTTTGAGCTTAAAATGGCAAAAAAAGTCACTTTTTGGACACAAACTCCAATGTGGCCGGCCACTAAGGGAATTTTTGTTATTTTTTGATGTTATTTTGTCTTTTATTACTTAATTGTATTTAAATATCTGATTTAGGGTGTCCATGGGTTAAATTTTAAATTTTTAAGACTTTTTGCTATACTAAGAGCAAAATGGTCATTTTACCCTAATTATGAGATTTTTTGATTTTTAATATAATATTTCATGTTATTTACTTAATTTTAGGATGTTAGGAATCTTCTATGAGTATTAAGATTTTGTCTCTGAACATTTGAGCTCTTTAGGATTTTCGGATCGAATTAGGGTTTTCGGGCCGAGTTAAGGTTACCATTCTTCTAGCGACTTAAGATCTTGTCAACTAAATTTTGCTAATGCTAGGGTTTGGGTTGGATTGCTGCGCTGGTTGTTATAAACTGAGTTGTTACAACTAGTGTCTGTACCGGGGTGTTACAATCTGCATGATCATTTTGGCTATGTGTTACCATGATTATGTGGTACGTGTTAGAAATAACATGATAGGTTGTTGTGTTCTGTATTTCCATTATATGCGAACTGTTCACCCTTGGAGATGATGAGACCATGGTTTGGGACTTGGATCTGCGACTCGGTTGCAGTGGTTGCTGAAAGGTAAGGTTTTGAGCTGAGCGTCGATCGCTTGGTGCATAGTGGAACTCATCGGTGAGTTGGGTTTAGCCACGTGAGGTTGGCCTACTGTTGAGTGTTGGTATGAGCAGAGTTTGCTTAGGTACAGTTGAAGCATGGTTAATGGCATTGGTAACTGGTCCCTCTTGAGAGTTGAGGTTGTGTTATGAATGACCTTGTGAGTAACGGCGATGGGATGTCGGAGACCTTGGAAAATCAGTAGTTATGATAGTGGTAATCCTTTTTGGTTAAGGTTTGACGTACGTGGTTTTGGCCGTGTGATGGATTAAGTACGTTATGAGACATGCTATGTCATAAGCCGTGTACTCGGGATAGGGTATAGACGGAACATAGTGGATGGGAGCATAGTAATCCTTGGTCGGGTATATATTGAGATAGCAGAACGTGAGTGGAATATTCTGTCTAGAGGTCGTATGTGTTCAGGTTCAGAGGTGGGTATGTTTTTTCCCTATTGGAATGAAGTGTGGAGTAATAAGGTTCAGTAGTAGACCGTGTGGTTTGGAAAGCCAAGGGTGATAGGTAAGAAATCGTGAGTTACGATGCCAGTGATCGATGTGTGCTTTGAGAACGGAAGTGCGGAAGGTGTTTGCATTATTATAGGAGTTATTAGTAACTTTGGATAAAAGGTCCCAAGATTAGATTTCTTTTGTGTGGCGCCGTGCACTTTCTATGTGAGCTGTTTAGACAGTGGATACGAGGCCATGACGTGGCTGTAGTTTGCCTAGCACGAGTTAGGTGAGTAAGCGTAACCTTGCGAAGTGAGGTCTTAGCGCGATGGGCATGTTGACGTGTGTCTCCGTGCATGGTTGGTGATGTGCTTGTAGTCCTTGGGATATGCTGTACAAGTATGAGGATTGATGGCGCTCGTATATGTACGAGTGATGTCAGAGAGTTGAGAGCTTGGCATAGCGGATGATCCGAGTATTGTGATAAGGGTTGACGGTAGCAGTGTGACTGTGGTCAATGCGGCCTAAAGGTAAGGTCTATAGGATTCTTTGGGGGCCAAGTATTGATGAGTACTGGGAGTACACTGAGGTTGGGTCATGGTTTCTTGTTGACTATTTTCTTTTCTTTGCATGGAGAGAGAGTTTTCTTGTAGACGGTTATCTGGTGTGAGCTATTTTATCTCGGTTAGATGTAGTTGTTGGGATCTTAATCAATTCAGATTTGATTGTGCTCTGAGACTGTGAGAATCTCTGTCAATTTGTACCCGTGTTATAATCCTTGGAGTTGTGCCTTAGAGACTGGTATCGCCGCGATCGAGTGGTTATAAGATTGATTCTTCGTGGCTTCAACATGTGGTGCATGGCTCTGTGCCTTTTTGGATGTGGAGCGTCTATGTGTGTGACCTGAGATCCGATTGTTCCAGCTGTTAAAGACCGTAAAAGAGTACGTGTGAGTGTGGTAAGCATAGTAGGTCATGGTAACCTAGTCAGAGTTGAACCAATTGGGTAATGTACCCTGTGAGGTCGAGTTGGTAGACCAGGGAATACATATGCTTGTTCTTGTAGACAAGAGAGTTGGTGTTAAAACACAGAGTTCTTTTGCAGTGATCAGTTGAGGATCATTACCCGTTGTGTGCAACTTGTTATGGATTGTGTGGGTATAGTTGTACTTCTAGCTCATGGCTGAGTGGGAATTTTATCGAAATCGTGCAACTGTGATATTCACCTGATGGGTTTCTAATAGACTTTTGTGAGTCTGGATTTAGGTTCTGTTTGGGGCTTTGAACTGTTCAGAGTTCTTAGAGTCGAGGAGTGGTCGTCGACTGTGATGAGTTTTGTATATGAGAGAATTGCTAAGTGTAAGATGCAAGTCTTGGTTGGTGTCTTGGGTTCGAACATTCTATTATTGTGGACTCAAGGAATTGATGTATGTGTTATGAGTTGGGATTGATGTCGGATGATGATCATCATGTTTTCTTTGTCAGATGGCGGCGATCCTGTGTGATTTGAGGTTGATCTGTAGTCTTGGTATTAGTGATTTGATAGCATTATGTTGAGTTATGTAGTGGTGTGTGGTTGCACAGGAGACATGATTGGGCTTGTATAAGTTGTTGGATACTTATGAGATGTTCTGTCCGTGTGACATGTCTGGTCAAGTGATTCGTTGGGGTCAAGTGACTTTATGGCTGTGATGCTGGATTGGTCTTTAGTTGTGTGAAACCTTGTCTTGGACAATGGTGTGTCACCTAATGTTTCTTTAGAGTGAGAATTGTGGTTCGTGATGGAAGGTTGGATAGAGGATGAAGGTTTAGATGAAATGCATTCTTTGGTATTCCATGTGAGTTAAGTGAGCTTCTCTCTAGAGTTGGGTGTTTGTGTTGTTGCTCGTGGGGCGTTATGTTAGCTTCGCAATGGCATTGTTAGCATCAGCAGGGTAGTGATGTGCTATCAAAATGGGTAGTCCTTTGGTGATCGTCAGAACTTGAGTAAAGTTTGAGCGTGGCGTAGGTGACTTCGTGTGATAGATGTCAGGATTCGATGTCGTGTGTTTGGACTCGTGGAGATAGTCTTTAGTGCGTATTGTGAGGTGTGATTGAGCCAGTATGTGGCAGTGAGAACGAGGGTGATAGTCTCTATGTTTTGGAGTAGAGAGTGTTTGAAACCAGGTTCTATGGTGAATTAGCTTCTTGTTATGCGTTCGTCACTGGGATGGTTTGTGTTCAATGAGAGTATGTTTCGAGGTTTGGCAATGTGAGTTAGATCTTGATCCGATATTTTATGGATGTCTCATAGCTGACAGTGATGTCAGTAGAACCTGCCCGTACGAGCAGTTTGCATGGAAGTTGCTTCTTCACGTTGTGTTTACCTCTTGTGATGGCAAGTTTGGGATTTCTATTGCTGGAACATTTTGCTGTTATACAGTGTTGCTGGGTTTGCATCAGAGATTGTTGATGGTTAAGGGAATGATGTTGGCTTGAGTTTCTTTGTTGTTGAATTTCGGGGACAAAATTCCTTTAAGAAGGGGAGAGTTGTGAAACCTCAACCCGTTTTATTTCTTTTCAAAATGTTTAAGTGTTGATGGAGTTGGAACTAACACTTGACCTCGGTGATGTTTTAGGTGCGTATTTAGACCTATGCTTGGACACTAGAAGCAGTTTGAGAAATTCCAGTAAAGATTCAGTCGACTGAGGTGGTGAATTTAGTCGACTGAGTGGGCTGTATGGTGGTTCAGTCGACTGACTTGGAGGACTCAGTCGACTGAACTGTGGCGGTGGAGGAGTCTTGCTTTTTTAGTAGCTTTTCAGTCGACTGAACTATGGCGTTAGAGGATTCTTGCTTTTCTAGTAGCTTTTCAGTCGACTGAACTGGGGCATTCAGTCGACTGAATTCCTGTGTGGTGCTGAGGCTATAAATACCCAACCCTTGGAAGATATTTTGAAAAAAATTAGCTTCTTGAGTAATTTTTGATTTCTCTGCCTTCTCTTTAGATTTTGATGGGCCTGAGGCTCGATTTCAGTAATCGGACAATTGATCATTGCTATTCGTGCCGGGGGCTTCGCATTTATGCAGAAGAATTGCGTTTCGTCGAGGTTCATTTTTTGAGGCATCGAGCTTTTGGCTCAATGAGGTAGGATCCTAGACTATGTTATCTTTAAAGGGTGATACATGCAGTTATATGCTTTTTCACCAATTAAAAATGCTTTAAATATCATGTTTTATGTTTAAACCTTGTTTATTTGGATAAAAAGCATGTTTTGCGCTTTTATTGGTTTATTACATGATATTGAACTCATGGATGTTTGGTTTTCAAAGGGTGGTTTTGAAAGTGGTGGATTTGTGAAAGTCTTGAAAAACGTATTTTGGAGGTTTGGAGCTAACTCTCGGGGTTGAGTCTCAACTTTTAAACGTTTTGATGAAAATGTTAAAAACATGTTTTTAAGGGTGTTTGATCTCCATGTTGATGGATGGATCTTTATACATGTTTAATGTATAATTGTGAAAATATTTTCGTAGTCGAGCTACGGGTTGGTTTTTAAATGGTTCTGTAGATGTACCGATATAGCGGGTATTTGGCACGAGTTGCCATCGGTGAAAGTCCAGAAACGTGCGTAGAGTAGGTGCTTTGTACCTTCTGGTTAATCTCCGTAGATTAAGTGGTGGGTGCTTTGTACCCTCGGCTTTTGGGCCCGTAAATTAAGCAGTTATATTGTGGTAATTTCATATGAAACTTGTCATTACCTAACAGGTCTTCAATGATTCAAGCATAGGTAATGGACATGAGTTTATAATTGTTACCTCTGTCCCTTTATGACGGAGTCGGTACATAAGATTCATTTTTCTTTCCTCAGTTGTGTGATCCGATTGGAAAAATAACGTTTTAGTTACTATTTTTCTTTAACTGTGAAATGTTGTTTGTATTGTTGAAATGGTTGGTTTTGAGGCTTGTGTAAGTCTGATGGAAAAACGTAAAATTTTATGAAGTAAAACCGTTTTGAGGCTCATGTGGTTGAGTCAAATTTTATACTATGTGATTGCATATCATGTTTTACAGTTTTATTGTCTGTTTCTATTGAGCTTCGGCTCACATTATGGGATTTTGTTAAAACCTTTTTCAGGTGAATGTGGTCCTGTAGGTTGACCTTGAGGTGCCCGGAGGTGGTGGATGACAAGACTTTGGTTTTATCTTGATAGGTAGTTTATACATTTATATATGTTTCATGTTTGGATGTAACATGTTTTACAACATAGGTATTTCTTATGGCTGTGGGCCAATGTATGCATAATTTATGCTTTCGAGAGAACCATGGGTTAGTTATTATTTTCCATAGTTTCTTACTACGTTTTTCGTTACTTGGTTCAATGGTTTACAAAAGGGGCTTTCTAATGGTTTTTGTTTCATTCAAACTCTGGTGCTTTGAGGATGATTTCGGAACGGCCTAAGCTTCTTTAAAAAGAAAATATTTTTCTTAAGTTTTTCTTATCTAAACTGTGTATTTTCTTTTAAAAGGCTTGGCTTTTGGGGTTGTAACCATAGTCTCTTGGGCTACTCTTTTAAATCAAATAAACCCTCGGTAGTGCGTTTTACAAATGTTTTAGCCACGTTTTGGCTTTATGGTTTTCATCCTTTTTGTTTGTGAGATTTTTTAGAGGTTGTTGGTGGACTTTTTGCGTAACCCAGAGTTTGGGGTGTGACATTCTCTACGTTGTCTCTATCTTTCGACTTGATTTAGATTCAGATCTTGGCGTTTGGATAGTCGATCCCTGATATCCTTGTCGTAGGCTTCGCGTTCATCCAACCAGAATCACATTTTGGCGACTTTGGTTTCTCGCCGAGGTAGGATCCTAGACTATCTTTTCTTAAAAGGGTGCCACGTGAAGTTTTATGCGTTTTTACCGTTTAAAAATGCATTAAATCTCGAATCTTATGTTTAAGCCATGTTTGGGTGACCAAAAAGCATGTTGTGCATTTTTATGGTTTATTATAAGGTTGGTGGGCATATATGTCATGTTGTTTTCAAAGAGAGGAGTTTTAAAAACTAGAAAGATTTATGCAAATGTTTGCAAAAACCTAATTTTGAAGGTTTAGAGCTAACCCTTGAGGTTGAGCCTCATTTTAACGTTTGTTGGTCTCTATGGTTAGGTGGATGACGTTGATATGTGAATGTGATATTTGTATATGGCTATATGCATGCAAACTTTGATTCATTCATCCATCAATTGGGGGGGATCTTGGTCCCTCGATGAAAGCCCGTAAAGACGCATTAGTAGGGGCGAATTTTGGTCCCCGGGTGAAAGCCCGTAAAGATGCATTAGTTGGGGCAAATTTTGGTCTTACGGTGAAAACCCATGAAGATGCATGAGTTGCATATGAATCCTTGTGGTTGTGTAAAACTATTAAAGACGACAGGTTGTTTATGTTTTGATAAAATGTCGAGCGTTATGGATTTTGTACGAAAACTTGTGGTTTTGAGAAGTAAAATCTTTTTTGAGGCTCGTGTGAGTCAGAATATTCTTATATATTTTGTGTTAGCATGTTTATTTCTTATTTCACGCTAGTCTGCTTCCTATTGAGTCTCGGCTCACGGTGTGAGATTTGAAAACCTTTTTTAGAAACATATGATCACTCGAGATGATCTGGCGGAGCCGAAAGTGGCTAAAGACTCTCTTAGTTTTCCTTTTGTTTTATTTTGGACATGTCATGATATGTAATGTTTTCGGACAGTAATCTTATGTTATAAGTCTTAAGGCGATTATATCAATGTGTGTATGATGTGTTAATTTTGAGAGAGAGACCTTGGGTAGGTTATTGTTTGGTTTGGATCAAACGCTTTCTTTGGTTATTTATATCCTTGTTCAAAGATAAGGTATTTAGGCATGTTTTTGAGACTTGGGAAGATTTTCTAGTTTTTGGCTTGAAAATCTCTTGGGTGCCACACTGCTCGAGCGGTGGAGGGTCCGCTCGAGCGGACAACCGCTGTGTGGAAAAGTTTAATTTTCTTTTGAAATGAGGTTTTTAGATAGGAAATCTTTTGGGTAACCCTTTTTGGTTTAAAATGGCATGTTTTGAGATTTTATTTACAAATAAAATCCCGTTTTCATTTTGGCTTCCATGGGATTTTATTGTTTGGAAATCAGGGCATCACAAATTGGTATCAGTGCTTTGGGTTCGAATACCTAAGAGCCATGGGAAGAGGTTGCATTACCCTGTGAGGATGGTTGTGTATGCTTGATTGCATATATTTAAATGTTTTCATAGCATGAGTATGATAACATGTTGAGATAGTGGGTTCCATCTATCATCTAACTGAGGCTGCCAGGGGAGATGAGAGAATACCCGAGCCGAGGACAATCATTGCGATGCGAGAGTTTCGGCGTCTTGACCCTCCTACCTTTGTTGGGGATCCTAATCCCACGGTAGCCACAGAATGGTCAGAACTTGTGACCAGGATTCTGGATACACTATAGATAGTCGAGGATCACCTCAGGGTTGTATTTGCCGCATTCCAACTGAGAGGTGATGCCCATGAGTGGTGAAAATTTGCTAGAACTACAGTGGAGGGTACGTGGGTAGCTTTTACGAGGGTATTTCTAAAGAAATACTTTCCCGAGCCCTTAAGGGATGTATATCGAGAGGAGTTTTATTCTCTCACTCAGGGGACGATGAGTATCGTGTAAAACGAGGTCAGGTTTACCAGTTTATCTCGCTTTGCACAGGAGTTTGTGGCCACTAACGAGCTACATTCAAGGAGGTTTGAAAGGTGTTTGAGACCTATGATTAGGGAGCGGGTGGCAAGGTTGAGACTGTGTGTTTTTACAAATGGTGGAGTCAGCAGTTGTTATCGAGAACACTTTGAATGAGACTCGTAGACCCAGGGTGGTTAGGACATCTTAGGGTGGAGCAGAGGCACAGTCAGGTGGATGCTTCAACAAAAGGCAGAGGCCCTTTGGCTCTGGTTCTCATCCATTTGGATCACGGCATCAGTTTTCTACACCAGCACCATTAGTGGCTTCATTTGGGATGCCAAAGTAGAGGGAGCTCATCTACTTCTGGTGCAAGTAGCTAGGGCATCGTGTGGTCGATTCCTCACAGCCGAGGCAGTCCCAAAGTCTAGTATCGATTTAGTCGTAGGGGAGAGAGCTGCCAGTTTGTTTTGGATGTGGCCAGTCTGGACACATTCACAAGAACTTCCCTCAAGGAGGCAGTGTGCTGAGCACGGCAGAGGCACCAGTTGTTCAGCTTGCACAGGGTCGACAGAATTACTGACAACAATACCTAGTAGTTCAAACATCCAAGGTTACAGATGGGGGTGCCTCAGCACAGTCAGTGCGACAGTCGACGGTCCAAAGCTATGGTGGACAGACTGGGGCACCACAGGGTAGAATATACGCCCTTACAGATCCCAATTCTTCCAAGGCACCAGTCGTGCCTGATGTTGTAGCTACTACTTCAGTGATAAGAGGTACTCTCTTAGTATACAGATAATGGGCCAGTGTTCTTATCAATATGAAAGCATCACATTCTTTTATTTCATCTACTTTTGGATATGCTTTGGGGTTGGAGATGGACTCGTTGGGTAGTACGCTATGTGTAGAGACTGCAGTCGGTGGGATTGTGGTGTTGGGATGAGTTTGTAAATCCTTTGAGATAGAGGTCGCTAACCGCTATTTAGAGTTTGATTTCATCATTCTAGACATGACCACGTTTGATATCCTCCTAGGGATGGATTTACTGACCACTTTTCGTGCCTCTATCTATTGTGATCAACAGAGGGTATCGATTTGTAGGCCTAAGGGTGATTGCTTTTGTCTTGTGGGCAATCGGAATGAAGGTTTAGTGTCCATGCCCGGTATTGTGCGAAACCGAGGAAGCCTGGGCTTCCTTTTTCTGCTTTTATGTTGGATGAGGTAGTTGGGTTTCGAGGAGAGCTTCCTCTTGTGGTTTGTAACTATCTAGATGTCTTTCCTAACAATCTATTTGAGTTGCCAGCGAGTCATGAGGCAGAGTTTTCTATCGATCTCGTTTTGAGAGCTGCTCCTATTTCGATGCCATCTTGTCGTTTTACACCAGCAGAGTTGCGAGAACTCAAGGTACAGCTTCAGAAGTTGCTTGATAAGGGGTTTGTACATCCGAGTACGTTACTGTGGGGAGCTCCAGCCTTGTTTGCTAAGAAGAAGAATGGATCCTTAAGGTTATGTATTGACTATCAAAATTTGAATCAGGTAACGGTGAAAAACAAGTATCCTATGCTGAGAATTGATAACTTGTTTGATCACCTAAAGGGGTTGAGTTTCTTTTCGAAGATTAATTTGAAGTCAGGGTATCATCAGTTGAGGCTCAGAGATGAGGACATAGCGAAGACCGCCTTCTAGACTCGTTATGGACACTATGAGTTTTTGGTTATGCTTGTCGGTTTGACGAATGCTCCTGCAACATTCATGGACTTGATGAACCGTATATTTTATCCATATCTTGACAGTTTTATAGTTGTGTTCGTGGACAACATTCTTATCTACTCACCTTTGAGGGAGATGCATGATGAACATTTACGTATTGCTCTATAGCTTTTGAGAGAGCATCGTTTGTATGTGAAGTTTGAAAATTGTGAATTTTGGATGCCAGAGGTGAGGTTTCTTCGACATGTGGTATCGAGGGATGGAGTATTTATGGATTCTTCGAAGACTGACGTAGTGATGGATTGGGAATGACTAAAAAATGTATTTGAGATCCGTAGCTTTTTGGGTTTGGCAGACAACTACCAGCGATTCGTGAAAGATTTTTCTAGACTTGCCACGTCGATAACTCACCTTACGCGAAAGGAGTCAAGTTCATTTGGAGTGATGCTTGTGAGTTGGCATTTCAGGAATTGAAGAAAAGGTTGACTAGTGCACTAGTATTAGTTATTCCAGAATGAGGTGTGGGTTACACAGTATATTGTGATACGTCGCATGATGGTTTGGGTTGTGTTTTGATGCAGGAAGATAATGGTGTGGCTTACGGATCTCGGTAGTTGAAGACTTATGAGCAGAATTATTTGACACATGATTTGGAGTTAGCAGCCATGGTTTTTACCTTAAAGGCATGGCAGCACTATCTTTATGGTGAGCATTTTGAGGTTTTCTCCCATCACAAGAGTTTAAAATACTTATTTTCTTAGAAGGACCTAAATCTACGCCAGCAACGGTGGATGGAGTTCTTGAAGGGCTATGATTTCAATCTTTAGTATCATCCCAGGACGGCCAATGTTGTGGCTGACGCTCTTAGCAGGAGACCCCATGGCGTACTAGCCTTTGTTGCTATGCGAGAGTGGGACATGCTTGGGGAGATTAGTGAGTTTGATTTATGTCTCGGAGGAATGAATGAGGGTACGACATTGTTCTCAGTGGTTTCACAGCCTACATTAGTTGCCCATGTTCTAGAGGCTCAATAGATGGATCAGGAAGCTCAATGCTAAGGGATCGTGTAACCAGCAGGAAGGACAACAAGGGATGGGTTGTGAGCCTGGATCAGAGTTTGAGGTTTATTGAGAGTATTTGTGCCCGAATCATGCCACAATGACATGTTATAGGACTTTCACCATTCTCGTCTTGCAGTGCACCTAGGAGGTACCAAGATGTATCATGATCTATGTCATCAGATATGGTGGAAGGGAATGAAGAGAGAGGTGGTTTAGTTTGTTGCTCGATGTCTCACATGTCAGCAAGTGAAGGCAGAACACCAGAGGCCAGCAGGTTTACTTCAGTCGTTGTCTGTATCAGAGTGGAAGTGGGAGAACATCACGATGGATTTTGTAATTGGACTTCATAGATCGTCTAAAGGGCACGATGCTATTTGGGTTGTGGTTGATAGACTGACGAAATCTGCACACTTTCTTTCTATTCGCGTGAAGGATTTTGTGGACAAGCTGAGTAGGTTATATGTTTGTGAGATTGTTCAGTTACACGGAGTACCTGTATCTATTGTTTCCGATCGAGACCCGCGCTTTTTGCAGAGTCTTCAGGTAGCTCTAGAGACGAGCATGCTTTTAGCACTACTTTTCATCCTCAGACGGACGGTCAATTCGAGCATACTACACAAATTCTAGAGGACATGCTGCGAGCTTGTGTGCTCAATTTTTAGGGTTCTTGGGAAGATCAGTTACTGTTAGCAGAATTTGTATATAACAACAGTTATCAGTCTAGCATTCGGATAACTCCCTTTGAGGCCTTGTATGGTAGGCCGTGTAGGTTGCCGGTGTGTTGGACAGATGTAAGAGAGACCACAGTTTTGGGACCCGACTTGGTGCGGGAAACGACGAAAAAGATTGCTATGATTTGCCAATGTTTAGTGACGGCCCAGAGTCGTCAAAAGAATTACGTTGATCAAAGAAGGAGGCCTTTGGAGTTTGGGGTGGGGGACCATGTGTTTCTAAAAGTCTCACCACGCCGAGGTTTAATGAGATTTGGCTGTAACGGGAAGTTGTCGCCTCGTTTTATTGGGCTGTTTGAAATCTTCGAGAGGATTGGAGAGGTGGCATACCGTCTGGCCTTACCTCCTTAGCTATCATCTGTGCACAATGTGTTTCATGTCTCCATGCTTCGGAAGTATGAGCCTGACTTATCACACATGTTGGATAGGGCTGAGTTGCGGGTAGATGAGGATGGTTCTTTTGAGGAACGACTGGTGAAGATTATGGACACAAAGGAGCAAGCGTTGAGAGAGAGGACCATTGCATATGTCAAGGTTTTGTGGCTTTATCACGGAGTCGAGGAAGCAATGTGGGAGCTTGAGTTCGAAGTCCATGCTAGATATCCGGAGTTATTTGCTTGATGACCTTGTAGCGAATTTTGGGGCCAAAATTCTTTTAACGAGGGAGAGTTGTGAGACTCGATTCCATTTTATTTTCGTAATGTTTATTCAATGCGATGGTCAGTGCTTTAATCGTTGTTGGTTATCATGTTACTTTATATGTTATGCACGCGTGGGCTTGGTCATGCTTCTTTTGCTCGGGTTTTCTCCCAACAATGACCACCCGAGCAGATCTCTGTTTGCTCGAGCGGGCTGGTGGCAGAGAGTTGAGTCGGTGAAGGACCGCTCGAGCGGAGCTCTGTTTGCTCGAGCGAATAACCTGGTGTGAGATATTTATAAGATAGCCCATGCTTTGGGCTTTGTGCCAAAGCTTTTTATGCAAGCTTTCTCTCCTCTCTCTAGAAAGATCACCCATATTCTCTACCTTCTCTCTATCTTTCGACTTGATTTAGGTTCGGATCTTGACGTTCAGATAGTTGATTCTTAATATCCTTGTCGTATGCTTCGCGTTCATCCAAACGAAATCGCGTTTTGCTGACTTTGGTTTCTCGCCGATTTTCAAAGCTTCATGTTTTAACTCGCCGATGTATGATCCAAAACTATCTTGTCTTAAAGGGTTGCTACGTGAAGTTTATGCCTTTATTCCATTTAAAAATGCATTAAATCTCGAATTTTGTGTTTAAGCCATGTTTGGGCGGCCAAAAAGCATGTTGTACATTTTTATAGTTTATTATAATGTTGGTGGGCATATGTGTCCTGTTATTTTCTAAGAGAGGAGTTTTAAAAATTGAAAATATTTATGCAAATGTTTGTGAAAACCTAATTTCAGAGGTTTGGAACTAACCCTTGGGGTTGAGCCTCGTTTTAACGTTCGTTGGTTTCCATGGTGAGGTGGATGACATTGATATGTGAATGTGATGTTTGTACATGGCTATGCATGTAAACTTTTGTACATTCATGCATTAGTTGGGGCAGAACTTGGTTCTTCGATGAAAGCCCGTAAAGATGCATTAGTTGGGGCGGATTTTGGTCCTACGGTGAAAGCCTGTGAAGATGCATGAGCTGCATGTGAATCATTGTGGGTTGTGTAAAACTGTTAAAGATGACAGGTTGTTTATGTTTTAATAAACTGTCGAGCGTTATGGAATTTGTACGAAAACTTGTGGTTTTGAGAAGTAAAACCATTTTTAAGGGTCGTGTGAGTCGGAATATTCTTATATATTTTGTGTTAGCATGTTTAGCTTTTATTTCATGCTAGTTTGCTTCCTATTGAGTCTCGGCTCATGGTGTGGGATTTGAAAACCTTTTTCATGATCACATGATCACTCGGGATGATCTGGAGGAGCCAGAAGCAGCGAAAGACTCTCTTAGTTTTCCTTTTGTTTTATTTTGGACATGTCTTGATATGTAATGTTTTGGGACAGTAATCTTATGTTATAAGTCTTAAGGCAATTATATCAATGTATGTATGATGTGTTGATTTTGAGAGAGAAACCTTGGGTTGGTTATTGTTCAATTTGAGTCAAACGCTTCTTTTGGTTATTTATGCCATTGTTCAAATATAAGGTTTTTAGGCATGTTTTTGAGACTTGGGAAGATTTTTTAATTTTTGGATCAAAAATCTCTCGGGTGCCTCACCGCTCGAGCAGTAGAGGGTTTGCTCAAGCGGATAGCTGCTGTGTGGAAAAGTTTGGTTTACTTTCGAAACGAGGTTTTCAGATGGAAATTTTTTGGGTAACACTTTTTTGTTTAAAATGGCATGTTTTGAGATTTTATTTACAGATAAAATCTCATTTTCATTTTGGCTTCTGCGGGGTTTTATTGTTTAGAAGTCGAGACGTCATAACTTAGAATCAGAGCTCTAGGTTCGAATACCTAAGAGCCGTGAGAAGAGGTTACATCACCCTGTGAAGATGGTTGCGTGTGCTTGATTGCATGTTTTTAAATGTTTTCATAACATGAGTATGATAACATGCTGAATAGGTAAATGCCGTGTATACGTGAGTATGGGGGTTGACCTTAAGATTTGTCACGCCCCAAACACTAGGGTCACGCGAAAGCCCACTAAAACACCCATTTAAGAAAAATAGGTTTTCACAGTTGGAAATCAAAATACAACAGTTGGATAAAAGATTTCCCAAGGATCAGCTCTCATAAACAATAAACATGCATTCACATACATGAATAAGCATATCGCTAAAAGGCGTACAAAATCGGCCTTCATAGGCATCACATGTAAACGTACATGTCTCAAAAAGAGGGAAAACTACAGCAAGTCTTCTATCACCTCTGCAACTAGGTCAACTCTGCGTGCTCACCTGAAAAAGATTTTACAGCAAATTCCCACGCCGTGAGCCGAAGCCCAATAGAAAATAGACTGTAAAGATGTAATACAGGTCATGCAAACGACGCCATTAACGGAGGCAACCGAACCACTCAATTTACAAGACCTGAGCCCGAACGTACAGAGCACTTACTGCTTAATTTACGGAACCTGAGCCTGAGGGTACAAAGCACCCACACACACTCAATTTATAGGAACAAACCCGAAGGTACAGAGCACCTACGCTGTGCACGTTTTCGAACTTGCACCGAGGAGCAATTGAAGCCCAACTCAACCATACCCACTGCCACGGTACATCTACGGATAAATATTTCAAAACCAACCCACAAACAAATATACAACACATGTATATGAGGAGATCCAATCCATGAACCATGGAGATCAAACAAAACATGTAAAAACATATTTTCACCCAAAACGTTTTAGAAGTTGAGACTCAACCCCAAGGGCTAGCTCCAAACCTTCAACAAACACGCTTTCCAAAGTTTTTGTAAAAATTCCATTTTCAAACCAACATCCGGAAAGTGAGATCTCTCAAATCCATCGCTTTAAAACCACCCGAGGGTAACCAAAACCATTTGAAACAACACCAAAGCCCCAACACATGATCCCAGTCGACTGGCCCAAGCCCCCAGTCGATTAAAAAACTCCATGGAAAAAGAGTTTCAAAACAGAAGCAATTTCAGTCGACTGACCCCCCTGGTCCAGTCGACTGAACTCCCAAAAGTATGATCCAGTCGACTGACCATCAAGGTCCAGTTGACTGAACTTTACTAGATTTTGTTTTTGAGCTACGGATCAGCCCAATCAAACCCAAAACGAAGGCTCGAAGCTTCCATCAAACACCCATGGACTCACACATGTTCAAACCTATCACCATATGCCTCAAAAACAACATCCAACACCGTTTTCATCCAACCAAACGCCGAAAAATAGTTTTAACCCAAAATTGGATTTGAAACATAAATCACTTTTCATGCGTTTTTAAATGGTAGAAACACGTAGGATTACACGTAGTACCGTCTAATAGTTATACAGTCTAGGATCCTACCTCGGTGAGTTGAAAACTCGACGTCTCGATCCACGTGCAAAACCAAGCATCCCCGAAATAGAATTATGTCGGGATGGATGTGTAGCCCTCGATGCCGATACTAAGGATCAGCAGTTGGTTTGTCAAAAATCAAGCTCCGGGCCTCTGAGAAGTTAGAGAGAAGGCAGAGCATTTGGTGAGTCTCAGAGCTAGAGAGAGAAAGAGAAATATATTTTGAACGAAATATCTAAGGGAAGATATTTATAGGTAAAATATCTCGAAAATATTTTTTTTTTTTTAAATTCGCACAGCAACTCCCTACAACCCGGGGAACCAACCTCGCATGCTTATTTAAACGTAAACATGCATCAAAACAAATAAATCATACATTGAACAAAATATATGCGAAAACACATCAAACAAATATAAGTCTCAAAAAGAGACGGGTCCGGGTCTCACAACTCTCCCCCCCTTAAGGAGTTCTGCCCCCGAAATTCACATTAAGGTCACAAAGGAAAAAGCCCCGGGTAACTAACATGCATCCCTGACTCTAGCTCCCACGTAGATTCTTCAACCCCGTGATGAAGTTATAGGACCTTGACATAAGCAATCGTTCTTCCTCGCAGCGCTTGCTCCTTTGTATCAAGAATTTTCGCCGGACGCTCCTCATAAGTGGCAACCTCATCAACTCGCAGTTCAGCCCAATCTAATACATGTGAAGGATCAGGCTCGTACCTCCGAAGCATAGAAACGTGAAACACGTTGTGCACAGATGCTAACTGAGGTGGCAAAGCCAAACGATATGCAACCTCCCCAACCCTGTCAAGGATCTCAAAAGGTCTAATGAAGCGCGGTGATAACTTCCTACTACGACCAAACCTCATCAAACCTCTACGAGGTGAGACCTTCAGGAACGCGTGATCCCCCACTTCAAACTCCAAAGGTCTTCTCCTCTGATTTGCATAACTCTTCTGACGGCTCTAAGCTGTCTGAAGAAGCTGGCGAATCACTGTGATTTTCTCCGTCATCTCCCGCACCAAGTCGGGTCCCAAAACTGTAGTCTCTCCCACGTCTGTCCAACATACTGCTTACTTACACGGTCTATCATATAGAGCCTTATACGGTTCCATCCCAATACTGGACTGATAGCTATTATTGTATGCAAACTCTACTAACGAAAGATGATCCTCCTAAGAACCTCTGAAATCAAGGACACAGGCCCTCAACATGTCCTCCAGAATCTGTATAGTCCTCTCAGACTGGGCATCTGTCTAGGGGTGAAAAGCAATACTGAACATCAAGTTTGTCCCCAAGGTCTCCTGAAGACTCTGCCAAAAGCGTGATGTGAAGTGCGGATCTCGGTCAGAAACAAAAGGCACTGGCACTCCATGCAAGCAGACTATCTCTTTAATATATAATCTACCCAGTCGATCCACTGAGTTCTTCACGTGGATGGGAAGAAAGTGTGTAGACTTCGTCAACCTATCAACCACGACTCAAACGGCATCGTGTCCCCTAGGTGAGCGAGGAAGTCCTAATACAAAGTCCATCATGACGTTCTCCCACTACCATTCAGATATCAGTAACGACTATAACAATCCTCCCAGTTTCTGGTGCTCTGTCTTTACCTGCTGACAGATAACGCATCGAGAAACAAACTGAAGCACGTCCTTCTTCATTCCTGTCCAATAGAACTGTTGACGTAGATCATGATACATATTCGTGCTTCTAGGATGCACTACAAGGCGTGAATGATGACGCTCATGTAGTAGATCAGCTCGGCATAGCTCTGGCACAAACAACCAACCGGCTAATCTCAGACTCTGATCTATACCCACAACCCATCATGCTGTATCCTCTCCACTAGAGACACGATCTCGTATCATCTGAGCTTCCTGATCCGTCTGCTGGACCTCTAGCACTTGTGCAACCAATGCTGGTCGTTAAACTACTGAAAATAATGTAGTCTCCGTTGCTATCTCCCAAAGACAGAGATCAAACTCTCCAATCTCTCCAAGCATGTCCCAATCCTGTATAGCTACAAAAGCTAACGAGCCATGAGATCGCCTGTTGAGAGCGTCAGCTACCACGCTGGCCTTCCCTGGGTGATACTGCAAGTTAAAATCATAATCCTCCAATAATTCCATCCATCGTCGTTGGCGCAAGTTTAGATCCTTCTGCGAAAACAAGTATTTTAAGCTCTTATGATCAGAGAAAACCTTAAAGTGCTCCCTATAAAGATAGTAACACCATGTCTTCAAGGCAAAGACCACGGCAGCCAACTCGAAATCATGTGTCGGGTAGTTCTTCTCATGGATCTTCAACTGCTGAGAACCATAGGCTACAACCTTACCTTCCTGCATCAAGACACAACCTAAACCGTCGTGTGATGCATCATAATACACTGTATACGCTAAGCCTCGGTGGGGATAGTTAGCACTGGTGCGCTAGTCAACCTCGTCTTCAGCTCCTAAAATGCTGACTCACAGGACTCACTCCAAATAAACACAACTCCCTTCCCAAAGTCCTTGCAAAGTGCAGCAAGTCTTGCAAAGTCCTTCACAAATCGCCGTTAATACCCTGCTAAGCCCAAAAAACTGCGGATCTCGAAGACATTCTTCGGTCGCTCCCAACCTGTCACAGCATCTGTCTTCGACGAATCTACTACTACTCCATCTGTTGACACTACGTGTCCTAGAAACCTCACCTCTGACATCCAGAACTCGCACTTCTCGAACTTTGCGTACAAGCGATGCTCTCTCAGTAACTCCAAAACAACATGCAAGTGATCCTCGTGTGCGTCCCTAGTGGGTGAATATATCATAATATCATCCACAAATCCTACCACCAAGCTATCCAAGTAAGGATGGAAAATCTGGTTCATCAAACCCATGAACGTAGCAGGTGCGTTCGTCAAACCGAACGGCATAACATGAAACTCATAGTGACCATAGCGAGTCCAGAAGGCGGTCTTCGCTATGTCCTCGTCCCTAATCCTCAACTGGTGATATCCTAATCTCAAGTCGATCTTAGAAAAGGAACTCGAACCCTTCAGCTGATCAAACAAATCATCTATCATCGGCATCAGATATTTGTTCTTCATTGTCACCTGATTCAGCTTTCGATAGTCGATGCATAAACGTAAGAATCTATCCTTCTTCTTGGCAAAAAGAGCAGGAGCTCCCCACGGTGAAGTATTTGGGCGTATGAAACCCCTATCTAGTAGCTCTTGAAGCTGTACCTTGAGCTCACGCAGCTCAGCAGGTGTAAACCGATAAGATGGCATGGATATGGGAGCAGCCCCTAGAACCAACTCAAGAGAGAACTCTACCTCCTGGCTCGGTGGCAACTCGAACAGATCATCAGGGAAGACATCTGGATAGTCGCAGACCACTGGAGGTAACTCTCCTCGAGTCCCAACTCCCTCATCCAACATGAGAGCCGCAAAGAGGGAACCCAAGTTGCCCTGGTTCCGCGCAACACCGGGCATAGATACCAAACCCTCATCCCGGTCACCCAC
>JAULJZ010167440.1:0-25165 GCA_032270985.1 Heliamphora pulchella
GTTCCAGCAAGAGGCAGAGGTCCTCTGGTCCTAGTTTTCATCCATCTGGATCACAGTAGTTCTCTGCACCATCACCACCTGTGGCTTTGTTTGTGAGGCCAGAGCCGAGGGAGTTGATTTGCAATCAGTGCAGGCAGTCGGGGCATCGTGTATCACAGTTCCCGCACCTGAGGTAGTCCCATGGTTCGTGGAGTCAATCACAGAGGAGGGAACATATTTGCTATGGATGTGGCCAGCACGGACATATTCGTAGGAACTATCCCCAGAGGGAGAGTGCGCCGAGTACAGTGGGCACACCAGAGGGTTCATATGTACGGGACTGATAGCAGCACCCAGCAGTTCAGACTTCCCAAGTGACGACAGGTGGGGGTGCTTTAGTTTAGTCGGTGCGGTAGCTGACAGCGCTGAGTTCAGGCGGACAGGACAGAGTGGGGTTGCCCTGAGTGTATTCTCTAGTAGCTCGTGGTTCTTCGAGGGCACCGGCTGTGCAAGATGATACAGATGCAGATCTTTCTCCATTGCACAGAGATATTTTCTGAGTATGTAGGCCTTGGGCTAGTTCCTCATTGCATCCGTTTGGAGTTGGTTATGGAATCCGTAGATGGTGTACTGTGTTGAGGCAGTGGCAGGTGACGATGTGAGTTTGGGAGTGTTATAGATCCCAAGTCTTTGTGATAGTTGGCCATTGTTTAGGATGCCTGACCTTGTTTGATTATATCCTAGGAATGGTTTGGCTGACCATCTCGTGTACCTGTGTTGATTGTGATCACCGAGTTTTTTCTGTTGACCTTGAGTTGAATTTCGGGGGCGAAATTCCTTTAAGGGGGGAAGAGTTGTGAGACCCTGATCCGTTTTCTTTTTTCGGCGTTTTTGAACGCGCGTTACATGTTTTTGTTGCAGCATGTTTTTACTGCTTTTAATGCATGATCGAGCTTAGATATGCATGCGGGGTAGGTTCCCGGGGCCGTGGGCCATTGTGGCGCGGTTCTCGAAAATTTTTAGAAAAAGATATTTTGGAGACCTATAAATATCAGGAGTTAGATATTTTCAAAAGATACTTTTCAAAACTAAACTCCTAAGTTTCTTATTTTCTCTCTACCTTCTCTCTATGTTCTCGGGGGCTTGGTACTCGGTTTTCGACAATCAGACTGCGGATTCTTGGTATTGGCGTCGTGGGCTACGCAACCATCCAGTCAATTTGATTTCGACGAAGCTCAATTTTGCACGTGGATCGAGGCGTCGAGTTTTAAACTCACCGAGGTATGAATTCTAGACTTGTATGCAGTATAACGGTGCTATGGGTAATTAGGTGTCTTTTTATTGGTTAGATCTCCGTAGATCTGGCTTTGTATCAAAATGGGTTTTTGTGCTTAGAACTGGGTTTTTGTTGGTTCCGGTGGATGGATTCGGGTATCGGTAGTTTCTTTTGAGGTCTTGGTATTAGGCCTAGATGTGTGGGTGTTCACGGTTGTTGAATAGGTATCCAGAAGTCTCGATTCGAGGCTTGGAGGGTTGAACCCGTAGCTCGGAATCATTTTCCGTCGAGGTTCGATCGACTGAACCATGGGGTTCGGTCGACTGAAGTCTGGTTTTGGGTTTCGGTCGACCGAACCTATGGGTTTAGTCAACTGAACCGTGTGGGTTTGCATTTTGTGGTTTCCAGTAGGGTGTTCGATCGACTGGGGGCTTGGGTTCGGTCGATTAAACCTGTAGGCTGCTGCTTTGTGGTTTTGGGTTGGTTTCTGGGTTTCCAATTGGTGTCCTAAGATATTCAATTGATTAATTTATAGGAATTACTTGATTTAAATACCTGTGGATTCCTTTTGGAATTTGGTTGGTTATGTGGTGGTTTGGTGCTTAGGTTTTGGTTTCCGATGGGCGTCCTATGGTATTTAATTGATTAATTTATGGGAATTAATCGATTCAAATACCTGTGGATTCCTTTTGGGGTTTGATTGGTTGTGTCGTGATTTCGGGGGTCGCGTGGTAACCTCGTGTGTTCGTGTTGATGCCATCCTCGGGGATGATGAGTTGGTGAGATGTGGGTGTTTGTTATGTGTTAAGTGTTTAGCCCATGGTTCCCTTTGGGAAAGGGTCTGGGGTTGTGAATCATGAGGCTTTTTGGTTTAGAGTCGGCCTTCGGGCTTGGCTTGGTTTGTGGGTTGTTAGTCGTTCCGGGTAAGTGGATGACGCGTGCGTGTGGCACATGAGTTTGTGTTGGGTTATGTGGCTATCTACTTTTATAATTGGCGTTGTGCATATATAACTCTGCTTATTTATGCAAGGATTATGTAATATGATTTGTGATACGTGGTTTTATGCTGTAAATCCTAAGTAGGTTATGCATACGTGTATGGAATGAGATAGATGGTTATGTTAGCTCTAGCTGACAGTGATTACGTTAGGGTTACGACCCTTCGGTTCAAGTCTGAGAACATTACGTTAGGGTTATGACCCTTCGGTGAAAGTCCGCAAAGAAGCGTTTGATAGGGCTACAGTCCCTCGGTGCAAGTACGTAAAGAGGTAATTGATGGGGCTACGGTCCTTTGGTGAAAGTTCGTAAAGATGCATTGATGGGGGCTACGGTCCATTGATAAAAGTCTGAGAAGATACATGGATTGCATGAATTGCATGTTGGGACGGATAGACCAATTTTCATATTATTTTAAGAGTCGTGTGAATCGCGATCTAAAAATCCCTTTTTAAATGTTTTCAAGGCTCCTGTGAGTGAGTCAAAACATGGTTTGTTTCCTCGCTTTCCCTTGCATGTGAAACTATTTTTTAAAGCTTGAAAGAGAGTCTAAACCTGCACTTCGATTTTCCTAGCATGTTTTGTTTATATTGCATTCTTGTCTAGTTTCTGCTGAGCCTTGGCTCACGGTGTGGGATAAAATATTTTCAGGTACCGATCACGTGCATTGATTTGGGGTTGCTGGTTGGGAGCGGAAGAGTTATAGTCTTCCTTTTTGTCTTTCTGTAACATGTATGTTGTAACATGTCATTCCGGTGTTAGAACCGTGTAGTGTAAGCTTTTGAGGGTTGGAGCCTTGTCATGTATGCCGTTTAGCGTTAATATACAATGCATGTATGTTTCATCTTGAGAGTGTATTCTCGGATTGGTTGTTTGTGGGTGTTTCACGTGGCCCGGAGTTTGGGGCGTGACAGATCATCCCGCTCATTCGAGTTCTTCAGAATCACAATGAAATTGAAGAATCAACCTGGAAACAAGAGGAAGCCATGAGGGCAAGTCATCCCCAGTCATTCGCAGTTTGAGGTACGATATGAAATTTCGACGACAGGATTTATTTTTAGGGGGTAGATTATAATGACCCTGCTCAGAACCTAGTATTAGTGACGGATAGTCTACGAGACTATAGAATACGGAAGAGATTTAAAACCCTAACTCGAACCGAAAATTCTAAGTTCGGCCTAGAGAATCTCCTAATATTTTAAACCAAGTAAATATCATGAAATAATGAATTAAAAATCAAAAATCCTCACAAATAGGGTAAAATGACCATTTTGCCCTTAATACAGCAAAAAACCTTAAAAATCTAAATTTTAACATATGGATATCCTAAATCAAGAAATTAAGTATAATTAAGTAGAAAATGATAAAATAACATCAAAAATGCCAAAACTACCACTTAGAGGCCAACCACCTTGGAAAGTGTGTCAAAAAGTGACTTTTTGCTTTTTTTTTAGCTTTAAATGATGAAAAAAGTATTAAATTAAGCATTATGATGATTCAATATTTGTTAAACAAGTAATATACATAATAATATAGTACCATAGGTCAACAAAAGTAAACAAATCATTATTGAAATTCATACACAACAAAATAAGTCAAAAAGTCATATATTGTCAAAATAGCTTAATTTGACTTAAAAGAATACATCTATTTAATCAATTGTTATGAAAACTATGATAATACATGAAAATACTATATTTCTCATAAACATATAAAAATAATAAGTTTCAGTAGAAAAAGACACCGAAAAGATACATCAACTTAACTTTTATTGCATTTTCTTACATAATAGGTGCACGAAAATCGAGATAAACCCCTTGATTGAGGGGGGATCATATTTTTGTCCCCCAACCAGCCCCCTAGCTACATTTATCTTCTCCATATCTGACCTTAGCCAACAAAAACTTACATCAACTCAAATCAAACTCAAGTCTCCTTTACTAAAATGAAGAAAAATGACATTTTTTGTACTTTTTTGTCTCCCACATGTCCCCTAGCCTTGCCTATATAAAGAGATCCAAACACCCTCTTCTCCATATGTAATTTTTGGCCAAGAGAGGGGTAGGAACCAGAAACACTTTGATCTTGAGAGTTAAAATTAGTTTGAGGAAGAAAAAGGAAGGAAAAAGAAGAATCCGATCAGGTTTTTGAAAGCGAAGTCCAAATCAACCCTCTACCCTTCTTTGATCTCTAAAAATAAGTAAGTAAAACCTCTAAATCTTGTATTTATTATCCCTCAAAATATCCCCCAACACATCCCTTTAAACACTCTAAACATCAATAACCGAAATCAAACCGAAAAGGTGTCGTAGTAACAAATTAGGGGCTGTTTTGTTTATGAATGATATGAGATATTGTTGTGTGATGTTATTTTTGAGTTTAATTACCTCTAAGGATGTTGGAGCCTTGATATTAAAGTCTAGAACCCAAGCATGCAAAGAAATGGAACAAAAACTTGACACGACATAAGTAGAAGACTTGAACCTTAAGAGGCTTAATTTTTGAGAACTTTGATGTTTCTACCCCGAGATTTGAAATTCCATAACTTAATGTAAAAATTTGATCTAAGCATGTTCCTTATGTACAGATTTATCTCTTTGTGTTATCTTTCATCCAAGGTTGGTTTCAACTCATTTGCATAATCAGAACTCAAAATATTGCAACTTTACCAAAGTGTGTCATTTTCTGACTAGTCAACACTACCGACTTAAAATTCCTAATTTAAAATGAGATCCAAACTTTGGGGAAAACACAAAAGTTGTAGATAACATGTATGTCTATCAACCCACTAGAAAGGAGAACAAAATATTAAGTTTGGATAGGTCAAAATCCCATTTAAAGTCTCCGTTGAGTTTTAGCCCCCAAGGAACATTCTGTCACATATTTTTATATAGCTCAAAATCCCTATTTTTAGTGACCTATTTCAAAAGTGGTGCACATGAATATTGTAACCAACATATTGAAGTACATTCTGCCCAAATATCAGACCTTAAAGCCTCAGGATGATATTCCAAAACCGTTTCAAACCCTCTGTCCAAAATCAGCTCTGCTGAGTTTTGACGTCTAATAGAACCTACTTTTTCAAATGGCCAAAAAGTCTAACTTGTTCCAAACAACTAACCTTAGCTCTAAACATGAAACTTTTAGGAGACCTGTTGAACTAGAACGTACGAAAACATGGGCTCATTTGGACGTGAAATGATACCTCAAAGCCGAGACCAACAGAAGCACAAATTTGGTAAAATCTTGAGAAAAGTGCTAAACCGTTTTTATTTAATATGAATTGTTCACCTATTTGCCTTTTTTTTTTGGCCTTGGTGTTAAACATGAGAGTTATAGGAATTTTTTTTTATCTAAATGGTGTATAAAAATCATAAATTGATTCTAAGTTTAGATGCCCCAAAACTTTGTCGGCCCTTTTAATTTAATACTTAACCTTTGGCCTTAAAATTTGTTAAGTGTATGTTTGAGTATCTTTCACTATGACACCTGAGACTTTGTACAATAATCAATGTGAATTAGTTGATTAGTGTTTTAAGTGAATGTATGATGATTTAGAACTCATATTATCATGTTTGAATCATATCTTGAGAATTGTAGCTCGTGCTTTACGGACATGTATCATATGCTTTGCGCCTTATACCATGAATCTTGCCATGCTAGTTGATGCCATGCTATAGATAGTTGTATTTGAGATCCATACCATATATCATGAACATTGTCATTTGCATCCTGGCATGTTGGAGTCCATCTGTACAAACCGTTGTTGGGATGGGCAGTGTTGAGATTATTCTTCTTGGTTTTAAATCTAGGGCGTCCCTGGTTGCCATTTTTGAAAATATTTTGGCTTGTACACCTTGGGTGCGTTCCTAGTGTTACAGATTTGCTTTATACACCTTGGGTGTGTTCCCGGTGTTTGAAATGGTTTATGGAGATTGTTGAACACCATGAATTCGTCGCTAGCATTCTTGTTTTTGATAATTTAGACTTTGAGTTGACGCTAAACGAGCATCCTGGTTCTTAAGTTGGGGATTGTCGGCCCAGATAAGGGTGGCTAATAATTGGTTGGCTCGCCCCCACATCATTGCCATTGAGTAAAACAGCTATTGCATGACGCCTGGCGACTCATTTACTATTCGCAATGAGGAAATGATAGGTTTAGTGATCAAAGTCTTATCAAGTTTACTCTGGTGTGGAATCTTTGTTATAATCTGGGTTCATGCTGGGTTGGGCATCTGCATTTCATATGCATATGTTTATTGACTTATCTGCTATCCTATTATAAATTTGTCTATCTCCTTAACTATAAACTGTATTGGGTGTTATATGATATGTGTTGTGATAAATTTTATGCCATGAAATTAGTTAAATGGTTAGAGTGTTTTACTTCTGGGTCTTGACTCATGGTATTCGTGCCACAGGTGAGGAGGAGTTCTTTGAGGAGGTCATCGCCGAGAGGGAAGAAGAGTTAGAAGGACAAGGTGAATTCCAAGAGCACATGGATCCAGCTGATGCATTCTGAGGAATCAAGATCTCTACTTTTGTTCTTACATGCAGTTTTTTCCATGCTTAGCAATTTTTGAATTTTCTCGGTGAAAATATAATAATTATGTACTTTTGGACAGTTCAGAACTTGTTTATAATGTAATAACTATCGTATGTAAATATGAATGTATGGCTAGTATATCCCTATGTTTATATTTATGTATGTCCCAACGTGCCCGGAGGACGGGGCGTCACAAGCAATGACCGGTTCTAGCTCACAACATTGGTGGAGAGGTGATGGAACACCACCAACACGTTCCATTTTCCCACCTTTTATGTGATACTAACACCACTCGACTTTGCACTCATCACCGAGATTTGGGTAAACCACAACCCAATCCCCTTCGACCCCGACATCTGTCGAAGCCAAAATGCACTTATGTTTTTCCTTGGCCAGGTGCCCCCAGCTATCAACCAGAAAGCCAAAATGCATTTATGCCTTCCTCTTTTCTCTTTGTATCATTTCTTCTTTGTTCATCTGTACTATTTTCTAATATAGACTTCTTATTTTGTAGGTCCAGTGGAATCTCTAGGTAGGTATGGCGGATCGAATTGGGGCAGATCTGATGTAGAGTCCAAAGGGCAGCCAAACTTGCGTCTTGCTAAAGGGGCTATTCTACAAAGAGTGGTACATCGGTGAGCTCGTGGCGCAATAGTCCTTAGGATAAGAGCACTTCTACGTTCTGAGGGTTCCTTCTGTTAGGATGCGTCAGATTGACTCCTTACATACAGTTGAGATCGTTCGTGTTATGATGGGGGTCAATGTTGCTACGCTACTTTAGGGTGAGGATCGTGATTACACGGTCTTTGCCTGAGAGAGTCTCATGCTAGCCATGGGGTCCATGCTGCTGCGCAAGGTCCCTCTTCTAGTACTCATGAGGCTGCGAGGGTGGCCTATCCTAAGCTATTTTGGATATTGGGCACGTTCGTGGATGGAGTTCTCTACCAAAGCAAGATCCCTCGGTTAACTATGCAGGAGTTGCTCCTTCCTTCGGGTGTGGAGTAGGTTTGATACCTTTTCTTTCCTCTTTTTGCTTCCCATACTACTCTTTTACATATGTACTAATGTATCTTTCTTCTTTTACGGCTCTCTCAGGAGTGAGGTGAGCAGTGCCTTTAGGTTATGACAAGGATGCAAGTGATGATCTGCCAGCACCCTGAGATGTCACAGTATCCAGCTCCCTGCTACACAGGGTGGCCCTGCTATGGTATGCTCTTGTCCTTTATCTTCGTTTTTGTACTGCATTACTACTTTCGTCGCTGCATGTCTTTGCGTTCAAATATAATTGATTCCTTGCATTCCATGTAGTGTGACAGGGGTCGAGGTCTGAGGACTCGTGATGGTTGTTTCAGATCATCTACTTCTTCGCTTCTGCTTCTTCATCTTGACGTAGGTATGCTAGTGTGGTTCACAAGATTGAGAGCTTAGAGGAGGAAGACGAGCAGACCGACTCTACAACGGGGGAGTCATCTTCTCAGGGTCAATACGAGGTTTGAAGGATGAGGTCCCGGCATAGCCAAGGATTCCACCCATATCCTTTTTTTTGTACTCCCTTTTTATTACTATATATTCAAGCCTACGTGCCTATTTTTGTTGGGGCCTACATGCCCACTGATACACTCTTGATACACTGCACTTATATTTCTTTGATCTATGGATAGGCTTTCATGGCTTTTAGAATATACTTATAATTCATTTTATGGATGATGTCATATTCCTTTTATTAAAACCATTGATTGCTTTGATCTTATAATTTTGTATGATGTATGACCTGTGAGTTGAAAACTTGTCCCATAAATCAATTTATATGTTGTGAGTTACCTACAGGTCTTTTGGCATGGAGTTGGGTTAATCCTCAGAATGTGGAGATCTTGGCAAAATTTCTATAAAAAAAGGGTTGCAGCTATAACAATCAAAGATGACGGCTGCGAGAATAGGATTAAAAAAGATCACAGCCATTAGAAACAAAGGTCGCGACTGTGAAATTTGATAATGGCCGTGAGAAACAAATGTAGCGACCGTGGGAAAAAGGTGACGACCACAACTGAGCTTTTTGGCCAAAAAGTAGAATTGATTCTATGCTTCCCCTCTCTTTTTCATTTATAAAAAGGGACTCTCTGGTTCAGATCCCACTGCCTGGGAATATTCACCACTTTTGTTTCTTCATGGCTTTTCCTTTTAACAACTCCCTTTCATCATGGATGGACAAGTTCTCTTCGGTGGAGCGCAAGAACTTCGTGAACATTGAGTTAGATGCACTATTCTTTTTGAGGACCATGAGGATTGATAGGCATCTCTTGATGGCCACAGCGTAACTCTGGGATCCTGACGGTTATGTATTCAGCTTCGGATGTGAGAAACTATGCCCAATGATTGAATACTTCTCTGTTATCCTTGAACTTCCAAGTTGAGATGAAGTTGTGGTCCTTACTCCATTCTCGAGTCCTAGGAACTAATTAATGCAACTTTGTGGTTACTCTAACCATGAAGCTTTACGACCCATTTCTTAAAACGGTGTCTGTGACCGGTCAATGAGTTAAAACCTATCCGAGTCCTCTTATTTTAAAAACACTTTTAGTTAGTTTTGGTATAAAATGACTTTTTTTTATTAATTTTCACAAAAATCATCCCAATGATCTTTCCATATGGTTAATTTCCTTAAGAGGTTTGCCTAAAATTTGGTAAGATTTTTCCAAATCTAATTATGGTCTTAATTTTAATTTAGCTTATTCTATCTCAAAAAATTCTTTTAAAATACTTAAATTTTTATTAACAAAACTTTAACACTTGGTCTAAACTAATCAAGATTTTGTTAAATTATTAACTTAAAAACTTAGATGCAAGAAACTCTTTTAAGTTATTTTATTCTAAAACACCTTATTCTTGTTAAAAATTTGGGTTAACTTAATAAAAAGATAAATAAAATTCTTTAATTTTATTTCAGTCTAAAGAATAAATTCTTTATTAAAATCGTAAGATATTTTAAAATTTATATTTTAGTTAAAACTAGGCTTAACTTAACAAAAACTCATAAAATATTAATTTTAAGGCAGATATGGATTCTTTTAAATTAATTTTATCCTTAATCTGGTGTTAGAGGAGCAAAATTTCTTTATTTCGTCCGGTGGAGGTGGCACGACTGTGGGTGGCGTGGTCGCACTTCTCCTTCGTTGCGAAGCCTCTGTGTGAGTTTTGAAGCTTCTGAGTGAAGCCATTGAGCTTCTCACTTCTTCTATTGTGTGTGAAAGGCTTGGGTAATACCAGTATTTATAGGGAATTGCTGGGGACATGTGTCGCATGTGAAAATAGGCTTCAATTTGTGCCAAATGTATGGTTTCTTGGAAATTTATGCTTTGTAAAATTTTTAATTTAGAAAAATTTAAAAATTTAGGTATAAATTTTAAATATATTTTTATGACTTATCGTATAATTAAAATTTTTAATAAAATTCTTTATCTATATAATATATTTTATTGCGATTTATTGATTACTAGTATTTTGAATAGATTTAAGTTTTTAGGCCTAAATTTTAAAATTAAATATAAGGTATTATTAGGTAATTTATTTTGGATCTTTTTATAAATTAATTACTTTTTATTTTTTCATTAATTTAAATGCCGAGTGTCACAACATTGCCCGAATCATCGACCGACTATGATCTCAGGGTTCTTTTGCTGATTTTGCGCTTCAACTCCTGCGCCGTTATGCTCTTTGTATCTATTTACTGGCATATTTTCTCCTGGTATCTTCAGATGGTCGGGTAAGCTCTTTATTAGTTGACACGATCCATTAGATCTGAGAGGGTCGGGATTTTGTTCCTTTAGTCCTTTCCAAAACAATACATGGGCTTGACGCAGCTCATTTTGAGGGTGCTTCTTTCTTCGCAGGCAGTGTATTGTTATTGCGGGTATTCACTCAGCTCCCCTTTTCTATATTTTTCTCATATTTTTCTCCTCAACTCTCCTTTTTTCAGTAATTTTTCTCTATTTTTACCTCTCAACTCTCTTTTTTCTATATTATCTTCTATTTTACCACCCAGCTCTTATTTTTCTGTATTCTCTCATATTTTGAAGCTCTGCTCTACTTTTCCTGTATTCTCTCAAGTTTTGCTAATGGAGAAAGTGCACTTACTTGAGAAACCAGTGACTAGTAATTATAGTGTGAAGTCATTTGTCTACCATGGGTTTTACCGTTCTTGCTCTACTAAAGTTGCTTAGAAGGATTTTCTAAACTCTCTGACTTGAGAGGAAATTTCTTGGTGCTGCCGCTGGTTAAAGATTTCCCTTGTGACTATTGCTACCATGGACCACCGAAGGGTTCTATTAATTGGTCTGAGGTTTGCCACTTTCTATAATCCTTACCGTATCCTCAATCAGTTTGTGTATAATCAGACGAGGCTTGATGATACTATGAGTCACATGTACAGTTCTCCTCATCAGGCTCCCTTATTGGGCCAGTATCAGCGGGCTTAGGCTTCCCGATGATGATGCCAGTTCACAGCAAGTTTAAGTGTAACAATCTAGTTTAAACCCTAGTTGTAACAACTTAGTTTGTAATGACCCATGTGTAGCGATCTAGCCCAAATTCAAGTATTAGCGATGGTAAGTCAACAAGGTCTTAGGTCACTTGAAGATTGAAAATCCTAACTCAATCGAAAAATCCTAATTCGATTCGAAAAAACTTAAAGAGACCAAATTATAACACCGCGGCCCGGACCCTAGTAGTAACCACCTAGAATGTAATAACTCGGCTCAAACCCTAGTAATAGCAACAGATACATAATGAGAATTTAGGTCGATGCATGAATGAGAGAAGCTCTTTCTCAACCTAAAACCCTAATTTCACCCGAAAACCCTACAAAGACCAAATACTCAGAGGTAAAATCCTAATACTTAAAAAAGTCTCAGAACAACTTAAATTAAGCAAATAACACAACATATAAAATTTAAAAAAAAAAATCATAATTAGGGTAAAATGACCATTTTGCCCCTAATACAGTAAAAACTTCTAAAAATCTAAAATTTGACACATGGACACCCAAAATCATATATTTATATACAATTAATTAATAAAAGATAAAATAACAACAAAAATAATCAAATTGCCCTTGCATGGCCGGCAACCTAGGGAAATGTGCCCAAAAAGCTATTTTTTACTTTTTTAAGCTTAAAAATGATGAAAATATGTATAAATTAAGCATTATTTTGACCCAATACTTTTTATACAATTAATATACATAATAATATAATAATATAGGTTAACAAAAGAAAATAAATAATTATTTAAAATCTCTACACAATAAATAAGTTAAAAAGCTAATTTTAGTCAAACTAGTTTAATTTAACTTAAAAGTTTACACCTGTTTAATTAATTGCTATAAAAAATATGATAAATTATGAGAAGACTAAATTAATTATAAATGCATTAATATAATAGGTCTTAGTAGGTTTAGATACAAAAAAGATACATAAAATTAAAATTTTATACATTTCTTTCACAAAATGGTGCCAAAACTCAATTTAAACCCTAATTAAATGCAAAATCAGATTTGGAGCCACCCAAACCTGCCCTAGCAGACTTCCCACCTGCAAGATCTCAATATATATATCTCTCAAATAGCACCCACCTCTCATGCAACCAATAGGAATTAAAGAAAATTTGAAATAATGCTTGCAAGCAATTATTATATCTTTAATGCATTTTATTATAAAAACACACCAAACACCCTTCTCCTCCATGCATTTTAGGTTCAGAGAGTGAGAGAGTGAGAGACCAAAATTTCCTAAGTGTTCTCAAGAAGAAGAAGGAGAGAAGAAGGAAAGAAAAAAGAAAGGAGAAGCTAAGGTTCAAGAGAGGAGCTATAAAGCTAAGTACTACTCTTCTTCAACCATTTGAACATCAAATAAGGTAAGTAAATTTCTAAAATCTTCTCATATTCTACCATAAGATAACTCTCAATCCATCTCTAGAATCAACCCTAATGATAAGGAACAAAGATTAACTCAAAAATGTGTCGTAGGTATGGATAGTGGATTATTTGTATCTGATCAAACATTACATGTGCTTGCATATGTATATTTTTGAGTTCTATGACTTGAATATGTTCTGGAGTATTGGTTTGTATGAGTATATGACACGCATGTAAAGAAAATACATAAAAAATAAACACAACATGAGCTAAGCTACCCAAACCCTAGGTAACCTAATTTTTTGGGCTTACCAACATTCTGCCACCAACTTTAAAACATCATAACTAATTGTAGAAAAATGATCTTAAAGTGATTTTTATGTCCAGACCTAAATTTTGGAGTTCGCTTTCATACCAAATTGGTTTGAAGTGATTTCGTTGGGTAGAACTCCAGATATATTATTTTTTTCCAAACAGTGTTAGATCTTTACCACTCTGAGTTGCAAACCTAAAAACCCTAAGTTAGATTGAGAACCGAGCATGGGTCAAAACTTAAAACTTGTAGAGAACATGTTTAACTCACTGTCCACCAAAATAGAGTCAAAAATATAAAGTCTTGATAGGTCAGAACCCTTCCTAAAGTCACTATTGTGTTTTAGTGACTGACAGGGCTCTCTGTCACACCTTTTTGTGAGACCAAAAACCCAAGTTTTTAGTAACCAAATCCAAAAGTGATAAACATGAAAAATGCAACTAACATATTAAACTAAACACTGAGCAACAATAAGCCCAAAATACCCTCAGATGGTACCCCAAACGTCTTGTGACTTTTCTATTGAGAACCGATTTTGTAAATCCATTTCAGGCTCACTGAACCCTTTTTATAAATTTGCAAAAATCACAAATCTCTTCCAAACAACTTGCCCTAGAACAAAACTTGAAACTTGTAGGGAACTCCTTAAAGTAAAACCTCACCAAATATCAGAGCCACAACCCTTGAATTGATGCCCCAAAACCGTGGGCAACGAGGTCTAATTTCTATGTTTTTCTCTATAAAATACTGAATGATTTTCGCTTAAGTAAAATAAATGACCCATTTGCCCTAGGATCTGACCTTAGTATTAAACACGAAAGTTGTAGAAAATATTGTTATCTAATTGGTGTTCAAATTTCAGAAATTAAATCCATGTCTAAGTACTTCGAAACACTGTCGCAACTTTAAAACTAGCAATTGAACATTTACCTAAATTTGGCTAAGTGTACGAATAGCGTGTTTCTTTGTGAAACTTGAATCTATAGACTTTACATGAACTTGGTGAATAATTGGTGTATGGAAATGATGACTTTGATAAAATGAACCTATGCCGATAGTTCGATCTTATGTCACGTAAGTCATGGTTTACGCTTCGCATGCTTGTACTCTATGCTTTAGTGGAATGTACCAAACCGTACTCATATGACATGCTATAATTGTACAAGAGAAGCATATTGCACATCATGAGAATTTTTACATTTTAACTTGAGTTATCGAAGTCCCTTTCGTACCTATCATTGTGGGTTGGGTGATATGAAATCGTTCTTTCTATGGCTTTGGATCAAGGGCATCCCTGGTTGCCATATTTGAAAATGAAATGGGAGATTGTTTATTTTAAAAGGGGGGATTAGGCACCATGGGTTCGTCACTAGCTTTAATTAGACTTTTTGTTGACACCTAATGAGTATCCTGGTCCTTAAGGTGGGATTGATTGGCCTAGAATAAGAAAAGGTAAAATTGGATAAAGGCCAATCCCCATGCCGTTCCCATTGCGTAAAATGGCTAAGGCATGTAGTCATGGTGAGTGTTTACCTTTCGCAACGAGGCGAGGATAGGTTCGGTGATCAGGTCCTATCAAGTCTACTCAATAATTACCACGTGGAATTCATGATATTTGTCACACCCCAACATCATGGTCACGCGAGATCCCACCCAAAACGCCCATTTTAGAAAATAGGTTTTACAGTTGGAAATCAAAGTATACAACATTTGAATAAAAGTCCCCACAGTTCAACTCTCATAAACTGTAAAACATGCATTCTCATACATGAATAAACATATCGCCTAAAGGCGTACAAAATAAGCCATCATAGGCATTACATGTAAAAGTACATGTACAAAAACAAGGAAAACTACAGCAAGTCTTCAATCACCTCTACAACTAAGTCAACTCCACATGCTCACCTGAAAAAGTTTTATAGCAAAATCCCACATCGTGAGCCGAAACCCAATAAAACATAGACGATAAAACTGTAAAGCAGGCTATGCAATTACACACACACGGGCTCAACCACAGGAGCCAAAAAAGTTTTTCTTCCAAAACCACAAGTTTTCCATCAGACTATCATAAGTCTCAAAAAGGTTTTATCTCATAAAACCTCACATTTTTTTATCCTTCAAACTATGCATATCATCCTAACAGATATCATGCCACAGTTAAGGGAAAGCTGTAAATAAAACAGTAAGCTCCACTCAGGCCACTCAGCCGAGAAGAAAGATATAAATGTAGTCCTATGTACCGACTCTGCCACATCGACAAAGGTAGCAACTATAGACTCTCGTCCATTACCCTAGACCCGTAGGCTTAGTAATGACAAGTTATATACGGAGTTACAACAACAGCGCCATTAACGGAGGCAACCGACTTAGTTTACGGGGTCACACCCGAGGGCACTAAGCACCCACCAACCTCGTTTACAGGGATTAACCCGAAGGCACGTAGGGACCTATTCTGCACATGTTTTCAAACTTACACCGAGGAGTAATGGAAGCCCAACTCAATAAACCCACTGTCACGGTACATATATGGAGAATGTTTAAAACCCACCATAGCTCAACTACGAAATCCCATAAAATAATTTATACAACACATGTATAAAAAGTGATCCAATCCATCAACATGGAGATCCGAAACCATTTCCAACAAAATGTTTAAAAGGTGAGACTCAATCCCGCGTGTTAGCTCTGAACCTCCAAAAGCACGTTTTTAACCATTTTCACAAAACACCTTATTTTGAAACCTTCTTTTGAAAACTATGGATACCGCGTACCAAAAACATGTATACAACCGAGAAAATGCATAAAAATCCCACTTTGACCCAAAAACCACGGTTACACATGAAAATCACATTTGATGAATTATTTATCTAGTGAAAACACGTATAATCACATATACCACCCTTATATAGTAGTAAGGTCTACAATCCTATCTTGGAGAGTCAAGAACTCGATGTCTCAAAACTGAACGACGTCAGAACGAGAATCCGACCGGATTGATGCGAAGCCCTTGCCCTAATAGCAAGGATCCACAAAGGGTAGAACCCAAAACCAAGCCCCAGGTCCTTAAAGCTAGAGAGAAGGAAAAGAAAAGGGGTTTCTTAGCCTGGAAGAAGGTTTTGTCTCAAAAATCCCGCCACTGGAATATTTATAGAAAATAGAAAAATACACTGTTCAGTCGACCGAACCTCCAAGTTCTGTTGACCGAGCCCAAGATTTTTGGTTCAATCGACTGGGCCAAGCCCTCCCGTTGACTGAACTGGTGGGCAGTGTGTTTTTTACACTGAAACTGAAATTTTTAGGTCAAACACATGCCAAACAATCCTCTACCAAACCCCAGAATGTGTGTAACACATTTACACATGCTGTTCTACAACTGTAAATCATAAACCATGCATTGATGCTATTCATATACTAAAAGTAGCATATCAAATATATAAATAACCTAAAAGATAAGGGTTAGGGCCTCACAACTCTTCCCCTTAAGGAATTTTGCCCCCGAAATTTGCAACAAGCTCACGAAATAAACAGGTCTGGGTATCTAGCACGCATCCCAGACTCAACCTCTCATATCGCTTCCTCAATCCCGTGATGACACCATAGGACCTTGACATAAGCAATCATTCTGCCCCGCAACACCTATTCCTTTGTATCAATAATCCTCACTAGACGCTCCTCATAGGTTGCATCCTCATCAACCCTTAGCTCAGCCCAATTTAACACATGTGAAGGATCAGGATCGTACCTCCGAAGCATAGAAACGTGGAACACGTTATGCACAGATGCTAACTGAGGTGGCAAAGCCAAATGATAAGCAACCTCACCAATCCTGTTGAAGATCTCAAATGGTCCAATGAAGTGCGGTGATAGCTTCCCGCTACGACTAAATCTCATCAAACCTCTACATGGCGAGACCTTTAGAAACACATGATCCCCCACTGCAAACTCCAATGGTCGCCTCCTCTGATCTGCATAATTCTCATGGCGGCTCTGAGTTGTCAGTAGGCGCTAGCGAATCACAACAACCTTCTCTATCGTCTCTTGCACCATGTTGGGTTACCAAGACTGTGGTCTCCCCCACATTTGTCCAACACAAGGGTGATCTACACGGTCTACCATATAAAGCCTTATACGATGCCATCCCAATACTGGACTGATAGCTATTGTTGTATGCAAACTCTGCCAACGGTAGATGATCCTCCCACGAACCTCTGAAATCAAGGACACAAGACCTCAACATATCCTCCAGAATCTGTATAGTTCTCTCAGACTGGCCATCTGTCTGGGGGTGAAAAGCAGTACTGAACGTCAAGTTCGTCCCCAAGGCCTCCTGCAGGCTTTGCCAAAAACGCGAAGTGAAGCGCGGGTCTCGATCAGAAACAATGGACACTGGCACTCCATGCAATTGGACTATCTCTCTGACATATATCCAACTTAGTCTATCCACTAAATCCTTCACACGAATGGGAAGAAAGTGTGTAGACTTCGTCAACCTATCAACCACAACCCATATGGCGTCGTGTCCCTTAGGTGACCGAGAAAGTCCTAACACAAAGTCCATCGTGACATGATCCCTCTTCCACTCTGATATAGGCAATGACTGTAGCAATCTTGTCGGTCTCTGGTGTTCTGCCTTTACCTGCTGATAGGTGAGGCATCAGGAAAAAAATTGGATCACATCTTGCTTCATTCTCGTCCAATAGAACTGATGATGTAAGTCATGGTACATCTTCGTGCCTCCAGGATGCACGGCAAGACGAGAATGATGACACTCACATAGAAGATCAGCTCGGCATGACTCTGGCACAAACAACCTCCCAGCCAACCTCAAACTCTTATCAGAATCCACAATCCATCCTGCTGTATCCTCGCCACTAGCATCACGGTCTCGTATCATCTGAGCCTCCTGATTCGTCTGCTGGACCTCTAGCACACGTACTATCAAAGCAGGTCGTGAAACTATAGAGAACAATGTTGCACCCGTCGCGGTCTCCCTGAGGCAAAGATCAAACTCCCCAATCTCTCAAAGCATGTCCCACTCGCGTATGGACACAGAAGCTAATGACCCATGAGACCTCCTGCTGAGAGCGTCAGCTACAACATTGGCCTTCCCTGGATGATACTGCAAGTCAAAATTGTAATCCTCTAACAACTCCATCCATCGTCGCTGGCGCAAGTTTAGGTCCTTCTGCAAAAATAAGTATTTCAAACTCTTGTGATCGGAGAATACCTCGAAATGCTCACCATAAAGATAGTGACACCATGTCTTCAAGGCAAAGACCACGGCTGCTAACTCTAAGTCGTGTGTAGGATAGTTCTTCTCATGCGTCTTCTACTGCCGAGAATCATAGGCTACAACCTTGCCTCCCTACATCAAAACACATCCGAGACCGTCATGTGATGCATCACAGTACACAGTATACCCTAAGCCTCACTCTAGGATAATCAACACTGGCGGACTAGTCAATCTCATCTTCAGCTCTTGGAAAGCTGACTCACAGGACTCACTCCAAACAAACACAGCTCAGCGGGTGCAAAGAAATAGGACGGTATAGATATGGGAGCTACTCCGGGAACTAGAACAATCAAGAACTCTACCTCCCGACTCGGTGCCAACTCAAACAGATCGTCAGGAAAGACATCTGGATAGTCGGAAACCACCGGAGGTAACTCTCCTTGAACCCCAACTACCTCATCCAACATAAGGGCTGCAAAAAGAAAACCCAGGTTGCCCTGGTTCTGCACAACGCCTGGCATGGACCTCAAACCCTCATCCCGATCACCCTTAAAACAAAAGCACTCTCCCGCCAGTGTACAAATCGTTACCCTCCGTCGATCACAATCGATAAAGGCACGATAGGTGGTCAGCCAATCCATCCCTAGGATGACATCAAATCTGGTCATGTCTAGAATAACAAGGTCGAACTCTAAACAACGACCAGTGATCTTCAACACGCAGGATCTACAAACAAGACTCAACTTCACACTCCCACTCGTTGGGGTCTCCACGCACATAGTACCACCCAACTAGTCCATTTCCAACCCCAAAGCAGATGCAAAAGTAGATGATATAAATGAATGTGATGCTCCGGTGTCGATAAGAACACTGGCCCATGATCTGTAGACTAGAAGAGTACCTCTGATCACGGAGGTGGTAGCAGCAGTATCGGGTATGACCGGTGCTCTAGATGAACTAGGATATGTAAGACCATAAGCTGTGGCTGGCCCACTGCGACCCTACACTGCCGACTGCCTGCCCGACTACACTGAAGCTCCTCCCTTTGCAAAATGGGACGTCTGAGCTCTAGGCTGTGAGCACATCTGTCTCCCCTGGCCTAATGGAATAGCTAGTGCGCCTGCTGTACTCCGCACACTCCCTCCTCTAGGGCAATCCCTACGGATGTGCCAAGACTGGCTGCACTCAAAACATACCACTGGCCCTCTCCCCTGAGCCTGCGATTGCGACTGTGCCTATACAGGTGCTGCACTCTGGCACTCTGCCGCACGATGCCCTGGCCGTCGGCATCTATGAAAAACAAGCGCTCTCTGATTCGACCTTCCCGTTGAAGCTACAGGTGGCGCAGATGTAAAAGACTATGGCGGATACGACCCCACTAGATGAGAACTCGGACCAAATGTCCGTCGACGCTTGTCCCTGCGTCCCTAGAACTATATGTGTCCCCCATCTGACTGACCCCTGCTGTCCCTGTCTCTGTGCGTTTGGTTCAGAGTATCCTCCACCTTTATGGCAGTCTCCACCAGCTCCGTAAAGACCTGCATCCTGAACGTTGCCACTCTGTCACGAATAGCGGGCCTCAAACCCCTCTCAAATCGTTTCACACGAAACTCATCAGTTGGTACGATCTCCTGTGCAAACTGAGATAGGCTAGTAAACTCAGCCTCATACTCAAGCACTGTCATTGTCACGCCCCAACCTCTAGGTCACGTGAAACACCCACAAACAACCAACATAAAACCCAGCCCGAGAATATACTCTCAATTTAAACTATACGTGCATTATATATAAATGCCGAAAGGCTTACATTACACGGCTCCAACGCCGAAAAACATGATACAGCATACATGTAACAAAACTAGAAAAAAGGAAGACTACACTCTTCCACCTCCTCCAGCACCTCCAGATCAACCTGTGTGACCAGTACCTGAAGAAAATCAAATCCCACACCGTGAGCCAATACTCAGCAGAAACTAGATAAGTATGCAATATAAACAAAACATGCTAGGAAATCGAAGTGCAATTTTAGACTCTTTTTCAAGCCTTGAAAATAGTTTGAAAAAAGTTTTAGATCATAACTCACCAGAGCTAATAAAAATAAGTTTTCACATACAATGGGAAAGCGACGATAAAAACCATTTGTCGGCTCATTAGAGCCTTGAAAACGATTCGAGTATTACGACTCCTGCAGGCCGTTAATACAGTTTTAAGAAAATTGGTCTATCCGTCCCAATATGTAGTACATGCAATTCATGAATCTTCTCGAATTTTCACCGATGGACCGTAGCTCCCGTCAATGCACCTTTACGGACTTTCACCGAGGGACCGTAGCCCTATCAAACACCTCTTTATGAACTTGCACCAAGGGGCCATAGCCCTATCAAATGCTTCTTTATGGACTTACACCGAGGGGCCGTAGCCCTATCAAACGCTTTTTTACGGACTTTAACCGAAGGATCGTAACCCTAACGTAATCACCGTCAGCCAGAGCTAACATAACCATCTATCTCATTCCATACAACTATGCATAACCTAATTAGGATTTAACTGCATAAAATCACGTACTAGCACTACGTATCACAAACCACGTTATATATAACGCTATCGGAAAACCATGTAAATCACATTACATAACCCTTGCATAAATAAACTAGAGTTATAAATGTACAAAACCTGTTATAAATGCACATAGCCATATATAACTTCACATCATGACGCACCTGTCACATAACCCGACATGACATCACATGCCACACACACCGTCATTTGATACCCGAACGACCCATCCACAAATCAAGACCCGTCCACACACCGGGACAACCAACAATACAAAATACCAAAACCAAAACTTAATCCGGAGGCTAACAAAGCCCAAGCGCTCGAGCACTCAACCACCGCTCGAGCGGTTCCCTACCGACATACCCCTTTGCCATCACCCCACTCAGCGCACCACTACCGCTCGAGCGGTCAACCACCAACCCAACACTCTGGCACCACCCCACTCGAGCGCTCAACCACCGCTCGAGCGGTCAACGCTGGGAGATAACTCAAACCAAGAAACAAAACCAAACCCTTGCACGCAATGATGCACGAACCACCACGCACACAACCGTGCACCAACACCCTACATGAAATGACCAACACCCTCTTCGTGACTTCAATTGATAGGACCCCATAATCCAATCAACTAAAATCACTAGAGGAGAGCAGTCGATCGAGCCCCATAACCCAATCGACCGAGAGGCCACCACACGACTCCCGAAGCCATCACACAACCAACCTAACCCCAAAAAGAATCCACAGGTATTTAAATCGACTAATACAAATAAATTAATCAATTGAATACCATAGGACGCAAATTGGAAACCAAAGAACCAATCACCAAACCACAAAACACTAACAACCTCCCAAGGCCCTAACACGACCAAAACGGACTCACACGCGTCCATCACGGCAAACACGAACCCACAACACCGACAAGAACACCACAACACCCCACGGAACATGGAATTAGGTCAAAAGGGCAAACAAGGATGAAAAACAACCTTTTTCCCAAACATTCGGCCAAAAACGGGTGAAAACGGTTTGAAAATCTTGACACACCTTCACTCTTTTGATCATAACTTTTTTTACAAATATTATTTTAAGGTTAGAGAGGTGTCATTGGAAAGCGAACTTTCGGGGCTTCAATTTGAGTACAAGAACGACTTAATTTTGAGTCCGGACGAGGGAGATAACATCAAAACAAAACGATCCTGTGCAGCCAGTCCGCTCGAGCGGACATAGGGCGCTCGAGAGAGCTACCACCCAAGAAGAGCCCAGATTTTTCTGTTCTTGGTGTTCTAAGTGTCCAAACTCTCCAACACCCACTATGATGCTTCAAAAAACACTTAAATTTACCGATTCGCATATATATAACACTCACGGACATATACAAGACCAAAACACCTAGAATCACCGAACAAAAAACCTCAAAACCCGATTCCATCTACCGAAATCAACACAAAACCCCTTTTGAAACCAAAACCCACTTTTCTTGAAACAAAGTCAGATCTACAACAATCTAACCGTTAAAAACACGCACGATTACACGTAGCACCCTTATAAGACATGAGAGTCTAGGATCCTACCTCGGTGAGTTAAAAACACAACGTCTCGAATCACGTGCAAAATCGAGTTTCGTCGAAATCAAAATCTGACCTGATGGTTGCGTAGCCCTCGATGCCGATACCAAGAATCCATAGTCTGATCGTCGAAAATCGAGCCTCGAGCCCCCGAGAACTTAGAGAGAAGGCAGAAAGAAAAAGGAGAAAACTTAGGAGTTAAGTTTTAGAAAAATATCTTTATGAAAATATCTAACTTCAGATATTTATAGGCCTCCAAAATATCTTCTTTTAAAATTTTTCAAAATTCACGCTGCAACACCCCACGACCTCGGGAACCTGCCCCGCATGCATATCTAACCCCGATCATGTATCTAAACTCGCAAAAACATGCAGCGATAAAAAAAATACGCGTCAAAAAACACCGAAAAAGAAAACGTGTTAGGGTCTCACAGTCATCGTCCCCTGCGTCAGAAACAGGAAGTCCTCTCTGTAGCGATCCCTCAGAGTCGCTGGAAAGTATTTCTCTAGAAATACCTTCGTGAATGCATCCCAGGTGCCTGCCACTGTGGTCTTGGCAATTTCCACCACATATGAGCACTTCCTCTCAGTTGGAATGCGACACATATAACCCTCAAATCATCTTCCTCAATCTGAAGCGAATCAAGGATCCTGGTAACCAGCTCCATCCACTCAGTGGCAACCATGGGATTGGGATCCCCAGAAAAGGTAAGAGGGTATAGACAGCGAAACTCACGCATTGTAACCGTTTCCCTCGGCTCAGCTCTGGTCTCCCTTCCCCTAGTGGCCTCAGCGAGTTGCCAGATGGAGCTGACCATCTCACGCAATAGACCTCCCTCAGTAATAGGTCCTTGGGGTGCATTAGCATGCCCAACATTTGTGACTGGAACGTCCCTTCGGCCAGAACCATGGCCACGGCCTCGACCACAGCCTCGTCCTCCCCGCGTGGACATAACTCTATACGAAAGCAACATAACAGGATAAGAATCCATGCAACATGTTATTGCTAACGTAAAAGACAGATAAGCATGATAACACATAGCCACGTAAATCATGTCATCACATATCTCACATATCAAGGAGAACCAACAAGAAAGACTCGTCACTCTGAACAACCTACTCTGATTCCTTACTAGAAATCACGTCCGCGAAACGCGTCTCTAACATGGCTCCCAAGTATGTTAATCCAAACGCCCGAAGGCAAGAATAATCAATCCTCAGGTCCAACCTCCATACCCACGTATACACATCCTCACAAGGTAATGTACCCTCTTTCCCATGGCTTATAGGTATTCGAACCCAGAGCTCAGATACCAAGTTGTCACGCCCCAACATTAGGGTCACGCGAGATCCCACCCAAAAAATCTATTTTGTAAAATAGGTTTTACAATTTAAAATCAAAGTATACAACATTTGAATAAAAGTCCCCACAGTTCAACTCTCATAAACTGTAAAATATGCGTTCTCATACATGAATAAAATGTCGCCTAAAGGCGTACAAAACCAACCATCACAAGCATTACATGTAAAAGTACATGTACAAAAACAAGAAAAACTACAACAAGTCTTCCATCACCTCTACGACTAGGTTAACTCCTCATGCTCACCTGAAAAGGTTTTACAGCAAAATCACACACCGTGAGCCGAAGCCCAATAGAACGTAGACAATAAAATTGTAAAACAGGCTATGGAATTACACACACATGGGCTCAACCATAGGAGCCAAAAAGGTTTTCTTTCTAAAACTACAAGTTTTCCATCAGACTATCATGAGTCTAAAAAAGGTTTTATCTCATAAAATCCCACATTTTTTTTAAGCTTCAAATTATGCATATCATTCTAACAGATATCATGCCACAGTTAAGAAAAAGCTGTAAATAAAACAGTAAGCTCCACTCAGGCCACTCAGTCGAGGAGAAAGATATAAATGTAGTCCTATGTACCGACTCTGCCACATCGACAAAAGTAATAACTATAAATTCTCGTCCATTACCCTAGACCCGTAGGCTTAGTAATGACAAGTTCTATATGGAGTTATAACAACAATGCCATTAACGGAGGCAATCGACTTAGTTTACGGGGTCACACCCGAGGGCACTAAGCACCCACACAACCACTTAGTTTACGGGATCACAACCTGAGGGCACTAAGCACCCACCAACCTTGTTTACCGGGATTAACCCGAAGGCACGTAGGGACCTACTCTGCGCACATTTCTGGACTTACACCGAGGAGTAATGGAAGCACAACTCAACACACCCACTGTCACGGTACATCTATGGAGAACATTTAAAACCCATCGTAGCTCAACTACGAAAACCCGTAAAATGATTTATACCACACATGTATAAAAAGTGATCTAATCCATTGACATGGAGATCCGAAACCATTTCTAACAAAACGTTTAAAAGGTGAGACTCAACCCCGCAGGTTAGCTCCGAATCTCCAAAAGCACGTTTTTCACCATTTTTACAAAATACCTCGTTTCAAACCTCTTTTTGAAAACTATGGATACCGCGTACCTAAAACATGTATACAATCGAGAAAAGACATAAAAACCCCACTTTAACCCAAAAACCATGGTTACACATGAAAATCACATTTAATGTATTTTTTACCCGGTGAAAACATGCATAATCACATATATCACCCTTATACAGTAGTAGGGTCTAGAATCCTACCTCGGAGAGTTAAGAACTTGACGTCTCAAAATTGAACAGCGTCAGAACGAGAATCCGACTGGATGGATGTGAAGCCCTCGGCCCCGATAGCAAGGATTCACAAAGGATA